>JARYHS010008074.1:158450907-158554190 GCA_031002005.1 Vandiemenella viatica
AAATACTGTTACTTTGTTCATGTGAAATCCGTAACAACGCTCCGTAGCTCGGGTTGCACATTAAACTGTAGGACCAGCCATGAAAGAGAATGAATATGTGGCCATTTGAAAGGAGTCACTACTTGGTAAGATTATACCAGTTTCCTTTTATGCTGTACAAAACCATCTGCCTTGCATCTGCTTCAACCAGGGTTTCTTTCTTCTTAATATCACGTTTAACATACGATATTAGTTTCATGATCATTATTCTCACTCTCCATCTTTAAAAAAACAATTTGTGGCGTTATTGGTGAACACGTTATTACTTTTGTTTATTATATTTCTCTCAAAGCTAGCATTAAAACTGTACTCGCGATGGACTCCGCTGGCTTTCTATAAGTTATGCTTCTCTTATTTTCCTCACGTCTGGAATATAAGATCATCCCTTTTTAGCTCTTGACATTTGCTTGATAATCATAGTTCTGAGGAGTGAAGAAACAGTCAAAACGTAATGCAGCCTGACTGTTCACACTGATATTCTGCCCGTATACTGGACATTATAATGTAGGTGACAAATCCCATATATAACACATTTCTGATCAAGGCTCTGACAGAATCCAGCGGGAAGAGGCTAGCGCTTGGGACCTCCTGCCAGATAGGCAAACCGCACGTCACCTGATAGCAATTGGATTCAGTGTATTGAAATGACGGGAATTGAAATTACACATCAAACAGATCTCTGGTTTGATATTTTTACTCTCTTACAGCCATATTAAAAGTTGCTTTACCTTTTCTTGCCCTACTACGTTCACAATCTCAGATTTTTTTAATGCACCAGAAAATAGTGGTTGGTGAAAATAGTTATGCTAAAAGGCAGTATTAATTCTTTACTGTAAGTCTCTTTATATTACATTTTAGCTATTTTTAATAATTTATCCGTTTCTAGCGTCATGTGAAAACGAAAAATAACCTTCAGAGGAAATTAACACAAGAAGGTATCCAGTGAATTGAAAATGTATTACTCCCGCGTTATAAGAACTTTGCTTGATCCTGCCTGCGTTACTTAAAATATCTAAGATAAGCATCAACACCGAATAAAGCACTAAACTTCAGCCCCGTTAAGTGGAGGATGAGCTTGTTACTCGTAGATTCAAGTGCTAAGAGTTACCGGTTCGAGTCCGTGTTATATAATGTGTGGTTTTAATTAAACGTTGTATCTGTCTCGTTCTGATCTTAGCTTTGACTGTAATAAACACTTTGAAATGGCTGATACATGCTTGCTAATAATTACTACATACGTAAAAACGTTAATAACTGTTTGCGTGGATTTCCTTTGTCTATGCATCACTCAAACTGAACAAAGAAGCACCAAAGATCACACTACATCAAAGATGAACATCACTTTCGTAACAAACTGGTACCAAAGATCACAGTACATCAGAGATATACACAGAATTCAACCGCGGGAAACTGCAATGACGTCAGTAGCATGACACTCGTGAAGGCAATTTAAATAATTATAAAACCAATTTCATCGTTTCTTTAGGTAAATTGTGTTTTTCTATTCACGTTTGCGGAATATGAGGCCTAGATGTAAAAAGAAAAATCTCGAAAAGTTTAATTTAATCTGATCATTAATTTAATTGCGATGGAGCGCAACGCTCCGGTGGCAATTTATCTACAAAGCCATTTTTTACTCTTTCTCTCTTTCCTGTACCCTCCTGCTTTTGCATTCTATGAATTGAAGTTTAAATACTTTCAGTGTTTTTGGAAAACTGTTCATTATTTTTCTTGAAAATGTATTCCAATCACCAATCCCTTACCAACATACGGCCAAATCTTGAGGAAACAAGATAATGAGCGTTCCAGTTTTCTGAAACCTATTTTAAATTATGTTCGTATATTCTGTTCTCCATACGGAGCTCCATGGATGAGCAGTTACATTCTGGCCTGGCATTCGCAAGGACAGAGGTTCGAATCCTCTACCGATCATTCAGATACAGGGTTTCCTGAAATCGCTCCAGGCGAATGCTGCGATGGTTCCTTCAAAAGATCATTGCCGAATTCCTTACCTGCTCTTTCGCTGTCCCCATCCTCTGCCCCCTCGAATGAACTCGTTGTCGAAGAGTCAAAAAAAAAAGGAAAAGAAATTTGTTTTCTCTTCTCTTCTGCAATTTAAAAATGGTTGCTTGGATGTGAAAGTGGGAAAATCGGTCAGAAAATAATATTCAGTTAACAGATATTAAGTTAAGAATCTCGATAGAAAAAATAATATATATAGGCCTATATATTGCAGAGTTATCGTCGAACAGATAACTGTTTTATTAAAATATTTCCTATACTACTGCATTTAAAATATATTTTTTAAAAAAATCTTAGGATATTAAAATCAGAAGTGAACTGAAATATACTGTTTGTAATGTACATTGGATTTCAAATAAAATTAAATGAATTTGAATTTTCTTCTGATATTAAACGTTTTCCTATAATTCAAAATCACTTTGTCTTTTAACTATCCTTTGTATGTATGAAGGCCGGTAACGTTTATCGGAGTGCAACAGCACTGTATGGTGACGCGGCAGTAGATATGCTTGACGCCTCGTCTTTGAACGTTGTACCGCGTAGCGCCTGCGCTATCAGCTAATGGACCTAACTGATTGTGAGCCACTAATTGGGCCACGTGACTCTGTGATCCGTCCTAGGACTCTTTAAAAGCTCATGGGAATTTCCTTGCTCTAAAATAACGAAAGACGGATAACACATCAAAGAAGCTCGTTCAAAGTTTTTCATTTATCATATTGCCCCTTAGGGAGCGTGCATAAACCACGTAGCTCCATTTTGGCTTCCTGTGAACCCCCCTCCCCCCCCCCGTATCACTACGTGACTTTTGCCTCTACCCCCCCCTCCTTTCCACGTAGCACATAGCTTTTTTCCCCTTTTGATTCCAGAACACATTTTGTATTGTTTTCTCTCCTCAGACTATCGTAAATTACATACGGAGATAATTAAGTGAGGCAAATAAATATTCACATGCTGTTGTGTGTTCTGTTCCTCATTTTAACTGTGAAAAAGTTATTAAACGAAAGCTACGTGGCCTGGCTCGGAACCCCCACGTAGCCCAGCGTAGCCTTTCAGCAATCCCTCCTCCCCCCTGGACCGAGCCACGTAGTTTATGCACGCTCCCGTAGCGGATACATGACTATTGGGTTTCGAGCACAAACTTTATTTCTTGTTAGATATTTTTGCTTGATGTAAGTACAATGGATCCTAACGATTAACTGTTGACCTCTAGCACGGTTCTCCAAAATTCAATTTCTGACCCATTTGGGTTTGCTATAGAAGTGAAAAATAGTTTCATGACAGCCACCAATTAGAAACGTTATCAAGTGTGATCGTGAGGATAAATCATTATAGACTCTTTAGTCTGCTGGTTACTCCTCTTTAATGAAGTACCCAGGTCCACAAAGAACTTTATAGAAGGTTTCTCCTAACCTCAGCCCCCCAACCCTCCCTTTTATCCTGCGTGATTATTGGCCTGCTTCAATACTTGGGTAGGATGTGGCTAAACCAATCCAAAATGCGGGGGACTGGCACTTAAAAAATCGTGTTGGTCTCACTACAGAAGGTGGTTCGGTAGTAAGACAGGAATGCTTCACCATTCATCATTTATTCATTCTATCAAACAATATCTCAGTTATTAATACTATGATGAGCTTTCTTGCAGCGAGAGTGATCTTTTATGTCCGGACAGTTCCCTCTGACCTCGACATCGATAAACGTAAACTTCAAATTATAAGAACAGTGCAGTGTTCGTCAATACGTTCTTAAAGTTCGATCAATCAACGATTAAGTCATCGACATCACTCAAGACCAGCGAATTTCACACATGTATACGCCGGTTCGGTAAAAAGCAGGGCTCTTTCAGAAACATTTCCCCAGTGTTCTCACATAACTTTCACGCCGTGGTGCCTCAAGATTCATCAAGTTCTCTACGAAACAATTAGATTACAACAAGGCAGCACAGCGCAGTTTATATATGCTGAAAATAATGTTTCTTAATGTATTTTAATTTAATGCTTGATGTGCTTTTAGAGGTAGATATATGTTATTTGATACCCCGTTTCTTCGCAATAGCAAATAATAATAAAAAATGATTGAACATAGAGCTGTTTGCGTTAGTTACAACCGACTGCGACTGTAGGCGTTGCTTGTACTTTGATGTTCTGCCTTAGAAAATAGAAATCGAAATAACTTTATACGCCATAGCCTATGAGATAAAGTGTGACAATAAAACTATGTTCGTTCTAAATTTAAAGAATGTTGCAATTCAACGTCTCCATTAGGCCTACATACATATCAGTAAAAAATGTAAATCTTAAATTAGTTAATAACTAGAAGGTTCTTTGGATTCCTCCGCAGGAGACGTGTTAAGCCTTGGAATGTAAAAGGCAAAACAGCTACATCCTTTGATTCGGTATCTACAGTTTAATATGGAGTCCAACTTACGCAATGTTTTTCGGATACACAAAGCTAGCTTTTTCAGATGTTGTGGTCAGCTTAAGGTTTAAATAAATTTCAATCATGACTGGAATTCGAATAGCTAACCCTTTTATAACCAAACAGATATATTTCCAATGGGCTGACCGACCGTTTTCAAAGACTGAAGAACTGATTTTCGTCGTTAACAGAATATGATGACAAATACGACATGCAATAGCTCTCTTTTTTTTTTTTTTTACAGCATTTTTTGACAGATCACCGCGTCTGTTAGGCAATATTAGGATTTAGAGGGGGGAGGGGGGGAGGTTAATTTTAAATCAGTATAAAATCTGTGTGTGGGTTTAAATCCGTTTCGCCATACAGATTTCTGTTTTCCATGATATCCCGATACCATTTCAGCAAAATGCCGGGTAGGTTCCTTCAAAAAGGCGATGCCTGAATCCCTTCCCGATCCTTGTCCTTGCTAATAATATTGAAGTTGACAAGGCATAAAGTCATATCCAAAAACATGATGTTTACAGCTACTTGGAAAAATGCGACTTTATTTTCTGATAGCGAGAAGAAAGGAAAAAGAAGAAAAATTTCTGACAGCAAGAAAAAATAAAAACACTATCTTGTCATAAAAATACAGGATGAAACGTTACCATCAGAAGGGGATGCTAAATTAAAGTAAATGAATTTCGTCTTTAGAAAAAGTCAACTGAATGGTAATTATTCACCCTCATTTTCCCCTTTCCAAGGTACTTCAAAGCGCACAGGTGACATAAGCGCACAAGTGTCTTTAATCCACTTGCTTCCTGGAAAGTCGGTAGCCAGAAAAAAACGCACATTCGAGCCCTGACAAGGTGAGCTTCCTATTCAGCGACAGCCGCTTATGACTTAAAGCAACGGAACCGCTTCCTGTAAAGCCGCAGCCACCCGCATTCTCAGAAACGGTAAAGTACAATTTAATCTAACATAAGTTCATTACCTTCGTGTCACTTATTATTGTATATTTATTATTACCACAGATGCCTTCAAGAAATACAAGCTACTTCGCATGGTGTAATTGCAATATACCACGTGGTTCATTGTAATAAAAACTTCATTTAGTAGTTATATTGTATTACTGATTCTAACGGATATAGCTAAACGATAAAATTCTGACAGTTCCCACTATTCGTATTATTTTTACTTCCATAAAAATTTATGTTTAGGCAAGAAATGGACTTCAAATAGAACTCAAACTTTGCTCTTGTCAAAATCTGTGGTTTATAGGCCCGTTCATAAAAATATTCTTTCATTGATTCATCTATCTTTTCTTTATCTGTATTGTGATTATAATCAATATTAATAATTTTCATAATTATTTTTGTCGTAACACAAATTAATAAATAATACACAAAATTAATATATATACATTGATATACATACAAGTGTGAATTTTTTTTTATAAATTATGTACATATTTTTGGGATAATATAATTAGAAAATAGTTGCTGCAACCTGATTTCGTTGCAGGGAGCTAACTCTACACCTGCACGGCTGTTTACGTATCCTGAGAAATGAGTCTCTCGCAAAAAAACCCTTCAACTTGTGCGTAACCGTCACCCCATGCTATTGGTCGCATATTTTCGTTTAGTAGTTGTTCATTTATGTTTATTTTGTAATGAGGTACATAATTTTTTCGAGGAGTAAATTATGTAAACAGCAAGCATCAATAACCAAGTTATGAGTTGTTTCTGGCTTTATACCGATCTTCTAACAATAAATGAAATATCAAATCGAGGTCGCTAATGACCTTCCTCTACCAGGACCGCTGGGCGACTGACACGCTACATAGCGTCTACTGAGCGGCTGACGCTGCCTAGGAACCTCAACTTAACATCGGCACCAGTACAGGTAGCGGAGGGAAGCAAGCTCACAGTTGTTCTGTGGTTGTAATTGTTGGGGCTTTCAGATTTAATTATGAATTAACACTTATAAATAAAAAGTTCGGTCAGCCGTGCGGTCGCCAATCTGCTGATCTTTACTAGTTAGATAAACTAGAATTGTAGTCAGAGAACAAGTAAGAAAGTACTGAGAAATACACCGCATTTCAGCTTTCACATTCACTCACATTTATTCCTCCGAAACTACAAAGATCTAAGCCAGCCAGCAGATACTTAAAAACTAAACTTCTTCTCCAAAGAATGCAGGTTCGAGGATAATCAAGGATTGTAACATTCAATACAAGCCCCGTAATTAATTATTACACAATCGACGTGATCCAAATCAATAGCAGTTCCACATACACAGTTTATGGGAAACCAGTTCATTCAAAATAACCTTCATAGTCCACAAAAATACCTTCAGAATGTCCACACAATGTCTTACAACTCTGAGCCTCGGTTAAGCGACACGCACACACACATGCTCCCGGCCGCGGCATATAAGCTCTCGCTGACCGTAGCTTACTCTAACGTCGCCAATACAAGACTGTTTCAAAGCGCGCTAAGTAATCGCTCAACACCAAAGACATTACATTTACTTCTCAGATCACAATTTATACTAAAATTATATCCGTAATTTCAACGGTTATGTTACACTCCCTAACTAACAACCTTGTGATAATTGATCTGGTTTCAGATAAAATTGATCAATTATCAAAAAAAAACTGTTATGTCACACTCCCCCGGTTGGAATGTGGCGAAAGTTGGCATTGAAAAAGGTATCAACTTTCGTCATTACAGACCACTTCTGTTAACATTTACATAGAAACATGGGCACATACCAATACATATTACCAAACATAACGCTAAGTCTGCGTGGCTGCTTGTTTACACTTACAATAACAGAAGCAAATACATATTCAGTTCAACAAACATACAAGAAAAATATTACACACCAGACATATCAGGAACAGTAAACATAAGAAAAGAAAAAAACCCACAGAACACAAAATAGAAAAAAAGACATGAATTAGTATTCAATAGCAAGTTGACAGCTTGCTGTCAGAAACATTGCTTTCAATGTAAACACCAGCTACACACAGGTCAATGACCTGTGCACCTTTCTGCTTTAAGCATCACATCACACGCGTCACTTCACTCACTTTACCACACTTCTTCGTGCTACTACATTACTGCTCGCGTCTTCGAAGGTAAAGGGAAAGTAGGGTTTATAGTGATACAGAGATTTTCTCTCAGAAAAAGGATTGATAATTGAAAAAGACATAAGAAATAAAATATGAAAATAACAGGATAGGATTCCTCCCCTTTAACCATCTGGTCACAATCGGGTAAATTGATACTTGTTCGATCACCTTCCTCCTTCTTCCACATTATAGACTTTCTGTCAATTTTATTTTCCTCATCAATTTTCCACCGTATAGATTTTCTGTCAATTTTATTTTCTTCATTTACAAATTGCGAAGGTTTTTGTCTACCAGTTACTTCTTCATATCTTCCGCCATCAAAAATGACTGATTCAGCTAAATTATTACGTTCCCGGGCGTAACACAACTTGCCCGCCTGCTTCTCTGCGCTCGCCCGCGTTGCGGCGGTCAAAACTTTTGTGGCACAGGTTCCAACAGTGCTCCGGTATATGCTAGTACGCGCCGACTGTCGGCCACTGCTCCCGCTCCAGTCACAATTGTCAAAGCCATATGGCTGTCGTACTGCTTTGATTCTATCCAACTTTACTGCTCCCGTATTTACAGATAAAAATCCCTCCACTTCAATCTTTATAACCTCATTCTCCCGTAATCTTGACTTCTCCTCTGTAAGAGCATCATAAAAAAATTCCTCCGCTACTTCAAAAAATTTCTCTTTTATATCGTCTTCCACAAATTTCTCCTTACACCCTTGAACGTCTGTTTCCGCAGCCATAATACTTTTACAATTTACTTCAAGTTCATCCTTTAAAACATTACCTAATATAGTGTCAAAAATAAAAACTTCTTCCCGAATTTTCTTCTTTCTTAATCCTCCGCTTCCGTTCTGTGAAATTACGTCCGCATTTGGCCTCTTAACCGGTTCTGCCCCTGATGAGGCCTCGACAGTGGCAGAAATTAGTTTAAATTTTCACCACTCGCAGCTACTGTGGCTACCCTCTGTTCTCTGTTATGAGGTTGGTTGTCATGGTACCGTTGGTGTTGATTATTAGTTTCTGCCTCTACCGCTTGGTTATTCGGCTCAAAAGTGTTTCTCTGGCTGACCCCGTGTTGATATGTATTTACCGGTTGTTGTCGGTTATTCCTTCCTTCTTCTCTCCAGTAACCGCCTCCCCGTGTACGCCTATCCTGAAAGTGTCTATAACCATTCTGAAACTTCGACTTGTCTCTCCTCATCCTCTCCTCCTGGACATCCAACCTTCCCAACATGTCTATGGCATCCTTAATCGAACATATTTTATGGCTGGTGAGAATCAATTGCGTTTGTTCGGGTAGGCGAGCCGCAATAATTTTAACATATTCTTCCTCACTGTGGGGTTGATCTAGGTACCTACAAGATGAGTAACACCTCATAAAAAAATTAGTTTGTGTCTCTTTATTCGGATCGTAATACTCGCCCAACATTAATTCGGATTTCACGGCAATCTGTCTTTCTGCCGACCAGTATAGGTTTAAAAAATCTGTTTTAAACTGAGCAAACGTCTCAAATCGGTCTTCGAATTGTTCAGCCCAAAGACGAGGTTCTCCTCTCAAATGTTTAATTACCATTCTAATTTTATTTTCTTCACTAGCCATCAGGAAAGGTGCGAAATTTTCAAAATTTCTAATGAACTTTACAGGGTGTATACAATTCTTTCCGGAAAATTCCTCCCAATCTATCTTCTCATCATTGACTTTAACCGGAAAAGCTGAGGTCTTTATAATTTCTTGGTACTTGACAAGCTCTTCCCTGACTACATTGGGGACTTGTTTAACTAGTTCTTGTTTCACCACTAGAGGGGTATGTAGTTTCACCTTCTCAACATTTTCATAAATCTTTTCCACGTCAGCTGCCAGCCCTTTGACATCACCCTTCAGTTCCGCATAGCTCCGTTGTACATTACCCTGAAATGTTTGCATCTGATCTTCAAGGCACCCTACGCGGTGGCTCTGACTGTCGCTTTTTTCCATCAACTGTAAATATTGCGCCTGTAAGGCACCGGTATCCTGACGCAAACCACTCGTTTCCTGCTCAACCTGTTGTTTTAACTCGGAAACTTGAGAGGACAACTCCTCTGTCCGACCAACGCACCTAACACTATACTCTTCGAGTTTTCTCTCTAACTCCGCGATGTGCAATTTCTGCTCCTTGACTAAGCTATCGTGACGAACTTCTGCGTCCCTTTCCATTACTTCAAGTCTACCATTAAGGGTTTCAAATTTGGAATAGAGTTTGGAATCAAGTTTCGAATCAAAATTCTCGTTTAGGGTTCCGAATTCGGAACGAAGTTGATCATTAGAGTCCTTGAGCTCGGAACGAAGTTTATCATTAGAGTCCTTAAGGGTTTCAAATTTAGAATCAAGTTTGTCATGAGAGTCCCTAAGCTCCTCCATCAACCTAGCCAGCATTTCAGCCATTTTTGGCTCCGTCTCTTCCCCCATTTCAGTAAGTTTATATTACAAATCCAATGGAAAAATCCAATTATGATAATAACTCAGTTGCTTTACTTCCCCCCTTCAATTCAAAGCAAACAAAACCAATACAACGCTGCTATTCATGAAACTCAATCAACATATCAGAATTAAATGCATGCAAACTGAAACCAACTACTTGTGCTGCGTCAACATGCGGTAAGTGTCACCAGAATGACAAAGGAATGGGCAAAAAGGAGAGAAAAACTCAACTCGGTTTTCCTTCCTATGCGTGACTCGAAATTATTGAAAAATATTAAAGGAACGGAACAGATAGGAAAAGACGCTTCGCAGCAGCTCGCTAGCAGCAACACGCGCACTTAGCTTTGGTGTCTTCACTCGGGTCTGCTAGGCTCAGCTCGGCTGGTCGCAGGTTGGCTCGAATCAGCTGCTCCGGCTCGGCTTCCTTCGGCTGGTCTCGGCTCCGCTCGTGTCGGCTGCTCCGGCTCCGCTCCCTTCGGCTGCTCTCGGCTCCGCTCGTGTCGGCTGCTCCGGCTCTGCTCCCTTCGGCTGCTCTCGGCTCCGCTCGGAAATGCTCGTCGAGTTCATGCGCCACCTCCCTGGTCTCAGAGTAGATTATCTTCGCTCGCCGTCTTTGACTCACTGCCTCGTGTCGTTGTAGTGTTATATCTTCCACTTTGGCTATTGTCGTCTTCGCGCCTAATTGTCACTTTATTCTCACTTCGCCGTAATTTATCCTTTGTCCTCTTTATCCTCGTGTGTATGCTCTGGAATTGAAAGTTAATTTCTCCTCCAGATGCCTATTTAACCACACGTCCTGTCACTGAGGCGCCATGCAAGCTCACAGTTGTTCTGTGGTTGTAATTGTTGGGGCTTTCAGATTTAATTATGAATTAACACTTATAAATAAAAAGTTCGGTCAGCCGTGCGGTCGCCAATCTGCTGATCTTTACTAGTTAGATAAACTAGAATTGTAGTCAGAGAAAACAAGTAAGAAAGTACTGAGAAATACACCGCATTTCAGCTTTCACATTCACTCACATTTATTCCTCCGAAACTACAAAGATCTAAGCCAGCCAGCAGATACTTAAAAACTAAACTTCTTCTCCAAAGAATGCAGGTTCGAGGATAATCAAGGATTGTAACATTCAATACAAGCCCCGTAATTAATTATTACACAATCGACGTGATCCAAATCATTAGCAGTTCCACATACACAGTTTATGGGAAACCAGTTCATTCAAAATAACCTTCATAGTCCACAAAAATACCTTCAGAATGTCCACACAATGTCTTACAACTCTGAGCCTCGGTTAAGCGACACGCACACACACATGCTCCCGGCCGCGGCATATAAGCTCTCGCTGACCGTAGCTTACTCTACCATCGCCCATACAAGACTGTTTCAAAGCGCGCTAAGTAATCGCTCAACACCAAAGACATTACATTTACTTCTCAGATCACAATTTATACTAAAATTATATCCGTAATTTCAACGGTTATGTTACAGCAGGCATATCAGCCCCCACCCTCCGCGCTCTGGTTGTGCGCTTTTGTCACTGTGCGTTTATGTCATACAATCAAAGTAAACTAATATTCGGCAAAATGCCCTGCCAAAGCCACGGACCTGCAACCAGACACACAGCTAACATACCGCTCCGTTCAGTGATGAATGTTATACGCACTGGAGTACCCTCACGTCAGTCTCTCAAACCTGTATCTAAACTAATTCATTGTGTATTTTCTTTTCCTCTTAAAATGAGAAAATTCCCTATTCATTTCTTTGTTGTTAACAGCTAACTGAAAACTATTATATTAATTCGTTTCAAGGATTTGTTGCAATTATATGGCAAAAGTAAGCCATTTGTTTCGTTTACGTCAAAAGTGTTTTTCCGTTTCATCTGATAGAACTGCAGGGACTAAAGTGCATTTTTCGAGAACAATGGATAGCGTATGCTGGATTAGAAACCGAGTCTCATCGTGAAAGGAATCAGTCTAAAAATTATTCTTTTTTCATCTTTGTGGGATTATTCCTTAGCTTTCAAAATTTGCTTAGGGTCTTTAATATATGTAATCTTATTGTTAATCATTATTTACACCACTCTACTCCTAAAACTATTCTTCGCAGAAAAGATAATTTTCGTTAGGGTATTTATAATTCTAGTACACTCGAGCCGTTTACGGTGTTTTAACAGACTACATCTTTCATGTATTTACGCCATTTTTAGACTTAAAAAATCCACATTATCCTTATGCTTGTCAATAACACAGAGATAACTGAAAATGTGCTTTACTTAACTATGTGTTATTCATATGTATGTCATTCAGATCTGTTGGAACTACTCAGAAAGCACCTCATTAGAATTTGATCATTCCACTATGAGGTATACGTTTGATGTTTGGAGTTTTTTTACCACTCAAAGTATAATAATACTCGCTAATATTCGTAACTGGGTCGTAATTTATGTGATAACTGCGTATTGCGCGTTTTTATGGTTTCAGAAGGAAAATAATTTTTTTCGTATCGAGACAACTAAATGAAAGGATTGCCCAACAACATTATTAGGACTAATTTTGCATTGTTCGCAGATACTCAATATCTAAGCGATTATATCCTACAGCTGAGTATTTTTTAAACCATTTGCGATGAATTAAAGAGGGCAGAAAAGTAACTAACATTTGAGGGAAAATAAGATGGACGAATAACTTGTGCTAGCAACCACGGTATATATATTGTGCAGGATCTAAATCCATGTAGTTGGGTTGTTTACTTAGCTCTTAAGTAATTACTAGCAATACAAAAATTTTAAAAGAAAGTCATGTGCTGTTTCTCATCGCCCATAATATTCTCTGCTGATACTGGAATGAAAGATAAGTGTATTCTGTTAGTTTATGTTAATTTTAAAACTTACAGGCGAATATTTCAAACTGATTGCAGTCATTTCATTTTCACTTATACAATTCTCGATGTGTACGTGCCGTTATTTTTTACCCTTATGTTAGTGACAAATTTGGTAACGTCACTGAAATGTCGTTTCTGAGTTCAGTGTAGAACAGTCACAGAAAGACAGCATAATTACAGTTCTATATAGTTCACAAGTAGTGAGACAATAAAAACGCTGGGAAATGGAAGCTCTTTAGACTAACCAAAGAGATTCCACTCGTCTCCATGTTGTCACAGTTTTAAGTTCTTTGTATGGTGGGAAATTCGAATGGACCAATGGCGGCCAACGTCGTATGACGTCACACAGTGAAATGGCAGCTCATGCTGGCCCGATCCACGGAAACCTCAGTCTGCGCATGCGCCAGCCAAAGATATTCCTCTTCGCCACGAGTTCTTCTATTATTGTCTTGCGGGCGGGAAACCCACGCCTAAGGTGTGTTAGCACAGGTGTGGACACGGGCGCTCGCCTGCCGCATAATTGTTGCGAGATGGCAGCACCTCCCGAGCGCTTAATTTCTTTGTGCGCATGACATTCCACTCCCCCACGAGAGAGACAGAGCTAGTTCTTCCACCCTCTGAGGCTAGGGCTATTTCTGTTCTGGAATGCCGGCCTGCGTCAACACACTCTGGTATGCGAGACTGTTATACATGTTTACTCTTAGACGTTGCGAAACATGTACTCAAGTACCGTACGGGTTATTCCTGGCGTGCCTTTCGCATACCACGGTAACTTGCATAACTGTCGCTAGGGTGCAGCACCTACCGGAGCTTAGTATGTAGTTGTCGCTAGATGGCGGGAGTGTCCCAACATGCCTCGCGTGAGCGGTGACTGTTTGTTTCCCAGGGAGTCTGGAGTTTCCGACAAGCAATGCAGGTTACGAAAAGGCTCCATTACAGTGAGAAACAGCTTGGCTGGTGTGTGTTTGCCAAGGGAAGCACATTATCCATCCACCATTATAAAATCAGGCCCGTTATTTCTGTCATAGCTGGGTGTTTTGGCGGGTACAAGGGAAGTCTATAGTAGGGCGTCCAACACAGCGTCAGTTTTCGTAGCAAAAATCCAAGAATCACTTATGGTAGTCTAATCCCTTGCCACAATTATGTGTTTTCAAAACGGAAATCGAAAATTTTGTTTTCATCCTGGGCGAGCAGAAAAACTGCTTGAGTCTTTGTATTTAACTAAAAAATAAGATACAGGTCATGTGAAAGAGTAACTTTTACGTTTAAAATGTGATAATGGCATGGAATGTCCTGGCATAACTCATATTCATAGCCATACTCTGCAGTTCACGTAGTCGAAATTGTAAGAGGGTGCTTTGCACAAAAACTAACTCTGTGCATTCAAATCCCGAAAAACAAGAGCAAATAAACAATACATATAAGCGTCAGTACGGTGGGATTCCAATATAATTAATAGTTAACAGCATTAATGATAACTCGCGAATTTTTGCTACATTCCCAATGTATTAAATTAGGTGCAATGAAACAGATGGGACTTACTGCGAGAATCCAGCCAATGTTTTAAACTCAAAGAGGCATTGAAATGATTTACTGCTGTATGTGTCTGTAACCTCGATGAACTCTGTGCATTAACTTGAACTCCCCTGCCTATTTCACATGAATATCATTGCCTAATGCAAAGTTGCAGATGTAAAATCCAGTTTCTTTCTTTATAGATATTTCTGATAGCCTTTCCACACCAGCTCCAAGGCTAGAAAAAGATGAATTAAAGTGATTTCCTGATGAATGTGAGTATAACCTCGATGAATTAAGAGCTCCTAAACCAAAGCAAAGTTACCGATTTGAAAATCAGTTTCCCTACAGACATAAAGAATTGGTATAAGCGTCAGTACGACACCTTGTTTTTCTAATCTTATCTCTGATAGCCTTTCCCACATCAGCTACAAGGATAGAAAAATCATAGTTTTCAGTTTGATCATGGCAAAACCCATCGATTCGAACGAGGTGAGAAAGGATTCGTATAACCATCAGTACGACACCTTATTTCTCTAATCTTATCTCTACTGTCATTGGTATAAAATATTTCATCACACTCGCAATATTTCTCAGCAAGTTCAAACATATATCTTCTGTCTACCCAGACCAATATATGTATCAATTCTGTTATGCTTTCGTAAAAACTGTGGTAAGCAATCACAAAATGAGGGCTCATATTTGTACTTTGTCTAAAAATTCAATCAATCCCTTGCGACACAACACATCAGCAATCCAGATTAATGTGAGTTTGGTACGCCGTCTCCTTTTTTCATAGACCTCTCTTGCCTTTAATCAATCCACTTATTGCCTTGCACTTTACGAAATTCCATAAACCCGTCATCCTTCGTAAGTATAAAGCTTTCATCAGTGATTCACTAGAAACAGAGAGATATACTCTGTGGCATATACTTACACACCTTTTACGTTGCTTTTAACTTCACAACACAGCGTGAGTACTTCGTATGGCCCAGGAATGAACCACCGTCTGTTAATCTTACTAATTTCACCCCTGAGGAATCAGTCCGCAGCAGAGAACACCAGTCCTGTGTGATAAAAATCAATCACGCTAAGGCCGTGCTAAGCACAGAACATGCTGACTCGTCATAGAATGCCTGAGAACATCGCCTGTGGCCAAGGTGGAGATATAGAAAATTTACCCACTCCCTTATGCATTAAATCCAGTGCCAGCTTGTGCTGATAGTCATCATTACTCTTTTACGCACTACTCGAAGTTCTTTTACCAAGATCCATCTCTAGCCTTATCACCAACATACGCCGTGTACTCTCCTAGCACTGTTTTCCATTGATTCCCAATCCAACTCCTGATTTACATCAGTTACTGACAGGGTTACCTTTTCGTTCGTGCGTTAATGTAATCAGAAAATTACAAAATTCGCACTGTCTTCTCCTAATCAGTAACAGGGGTCCCAACTAAAAAAATGTTCACTTAAGGGGTTCTACTACAGTTTTCCAAGAAAATTCTCCTTTTTTCTACGAAATTTCTGCTAAAGAATTTTTCAACCAATCAGGACCCCAGGAGAGTTCTCCATTCGGTTTAAATGTTCCCATCTGACGCCAACCTTCGGATTCAGGATCAGGTATAACAATTGTTTGTAATTGCATGCTTTGTTCAACTAACCAGTGCACATGATGTACAAAAAATATAGACTCTATACTACACCACTATATGTTTTGGATACTTGACGATGTGTAGAGATCTTCTAAGAAAATGTGGATTATGATGGTTTTTTGATGACCATGAGACTGAGACTTAAGTGCATTGTGTTGGCATACGAATTGCTACTGCCTTCTTCTGATATTTTAGAAACTTCAATTGATAAAGAATATGGCAAGGTCCTTCTACCCAAGAGAATTTTGATTTGATTGTAAACCAGCAGGGATTGTAAACGCCAACAATGTATTCCACAAGCAGTTGTAACTTCTTCAAGTTCTTGCCTTTAAGGCCATGTTTTGAAACCCATATGCGACAAATTCTATTTGCAGATGTTAACCACCGAAAGTGGCTTACAGGACCAATTTCTAATAATGCCAGATCAGTTGGAAGTACACCTGTCGTTAGGGCCTGAGTTATCCTGTAACCATAAGCCTGATCTGTAGAGAGATCTTTGACAACAGTGTCACTCAATGGAACCAAAGATTCTGGAAAAGCTATTCCGACAAATGAGGGATTGATTTCAAGTTCTGTTGCAGCATCAAGCATATTGCCAATATTACCACTCCACTTGTTAGACAAAGTTTTTCCATCCAACTCTGTGATCAAGTGCCGCAAAGGTAGCTCATTAGTATGAAGAGCACAAACCAACCAGATGTGTTTACGATTCAGCTTTACCTCAACCCAATGCATGACTCCTCCTTCCCATCCAGTGATAACATTCGTTGAGTCACCACCAATAGCCTGCAAACTTTTATCAATGCTGTTTTTCTTTAAAAAATCTACAAGATGGTTAGCAATAACTTCAGCAGGTTTCCTTTTTGTTAAGTCTTTGTCTGGAGTAAAATGGCAAAGATAACTTTCACCTGGCTCACTGCAAACAGTGTAATGCTCTTCTTACACTATACCTGGAAACTGATGACTTGAGTTATCTGCTTGCAACATAACTTTAGTGGAATCTTGGCGCCCATCAAAGAAGATACATTCAATATTACCTGTCCGGCATTGAACAAGTGATTTCATAACTTTTTCTTGCGCCCTTTTTACTTTATTGTGGTCAACCAAAAGTCTCCTGTCTCTTTCAGTAATTAATCCAGCATCCAAAAATGCAGCTGTTGTTATGGCAGCTGTAGCATGCAGACCAACATCATACCTAATACTTTGCAATGCAACATTGCGCAATTATAATGTATTATACTGACTTGTATTGAATCAGAAGGTACATCATGACTCATCACATCGAATTTGCAAGGGATCTTCAGATAGCTCATCTGTTTTTAATTTGTCTTCTGTGCTCAGGTTGATCTGGTAATCCAATTTGATGCTGTCCAACAGATCCAAACTTCTCTCTTTGACTCTTAATAAACACTAGTTCTTTGACAGGGATTTTCATATACTTAGAACAATAGCAGGAGATGTGCACTTTATGTTTACAATCAGCAGCACCTGGACATCCACTCTCAAATTCTGAACATAGCTTGATCTCACACTTGCAATTGAGGATGTCAAAGAGCTTGTCTAACGTTGCTATGAAAGTCTCTTTCACTTCCAGTTTTCCTCTGCCAAGTGATATGTTTTTGGCCTTTTTCCAGTTTTCTTCTATCTTCTTCAGGACTGCGACTCTCGAATTTAAAATTGGTACCACAAAAGAACTGTTTGACTGCTCCCACTGTTAAATAACTTTTACATAAATATCCTTTGCAAGATTGGCTGCTGGGTAATTTCTGATATTCTCTCTACTCTGCTCTCTTAGTAGAAGCCCATATCTTAGAGCATCACAAATTACTCATGTGAGTGGATGTTGCCAGTCTTGTTTTCCTTTTATTATCCATGGTTCCGAATTTTTATGTATTACAAGTGGAAGAAAAAGAAGAAATAGAAAATGTCACTATTTGTATGATATTAATAAAAATACACTCAGCTGGAAATTAGTATTGCTAGTTTAAAAACTTTTACGAGTGAAATAATTTTTTCAGATATTATAGTATTATATAAGTATATTCTTAACCTTAGAGCAGAAGTAAAAACAGAAATAATGATAAGAAAGCACTTCTTGAGAGAAGACAGTTTTGCTGCGATTTTTACATGAAACGGGAAAATATCATGAAATTGAAGTAGCTATTTACCAAGCAAACCAACGTAATTGCCAGTTCATGTAAATATATTTGTGAATAGCTAACAAAATACAACTTTTTGACTCCCCTAATTTTTGGAAAAAGGAAATCGAAAAATTCGACACTGCCTAGTACACCAGAGTCCCGCTAATCCGAACTATAGCTGTGGCCAGATTAATTGGCGGGTGGCGTCAAATGCGCCGTTGCCAAGCCGTGCGTGTAACAGTTGTATTCACCTCTTGTAGTAATGGTTTGTAACGTGTTTTAAGTAATTTATGATCACTATTCTGTCATAAAATAATGATGCATGTCATTTCGTTAAGAAAGTTATGCATTGCAGATGCGTTTAATATAATTGGAGGTTTCAAAAGACCTGTTATTTATTATTCTATTAAAATTCTCGACAGACTAAGGAAACTTATGGAAATACTCTTCTTTTATTTGTGGCTAAAAGTCCACGTGTTAAATTTTTATTTTCAGTTTGTATATTTATAACTAAAATCAAAATTTTATTTTTTCATCCTCTGCACTGAAAAACTTGCATAATTAACGACAAAATTATCTGTTTATATATTACCACTCATCGCTATCGTAAAATTCGTGTACTGTCCTCCTGACAAAGGACTGTCAAAGTCGCTAAGCTTTGTTAGAGTGCTGTATTGTTTCATATTTTTCTTTCGAGAAACAAACGTAGGTTATGTTCCCTCACGACACACGCGCCGGACAGTTCTCAAACCGACATCACAAGCTGCAGCGCAAATAGCTTGTCCATTCCCTAATTTTTTCGCAATATGGTTGTTTTTTGCGGTAACAAATCACTACAGTTTTTTATTTAATCAATAACAAGTACGTCCATATTTTTCAAGTCTTTTCCTACTAGCGTACATGTAGAAGACAAAATTTCTCGATGATTGTCCACAAGAAATTTGAAATATTTATATACATTGTGAATGATAGATTTACTCTGTTGTCTGCTTCAGCCGCGGTGGTTCTGCTGTCGATGACTTGCGTCTTGTGGGGAGTCGTTAGTTCGGGAACACCTGGAATAGGAGAATAAGTCTCTTCCTAAGTATCCATTTTTAGTAGCAAGATTCTCTTGCTAAATTTCCCTAATTATAAGATAATGCACTTTTTGTTCGGTAAAATTATTACACTAAATTACTATAATTAATAAATAACCAAAAGGAATTATTTAAATCGCACATAAAAATCGTAAATCGCTAAAAATCAAAATATCCTCTCTCGAGCAAGGTCACACTCACACTGACACTTTCTAATTCCGATTCTCAGATTCTCACATTTTTTTGTGAAAGGGAGGTGGAAGGTTTGGGGGTGGGTAGCGAGCTGTTGACGCTTGGACTAAGCAACACAGGCCGCACAGCGTTGCAATTTTCAGGTGATAGAAAGAGAGCGCATCGCGAGATTGTCCCCAAGTACGGCAACAGCGCGTTCACACTGACCCGCCATTAATCTGGCCACAGTTATAATTGGGGCCGGGCCTTGTTCGGATTACCGATTTGTTCGAATTAGTCGGAATTACAGTGACTAGTTTCTAGAATGAAGTGTACCAAGCATATAAGTAGGTACACCATGGTAACAATTGGGAACAAGAGGGAGGACAATGGCTGCTGTGACTCAAGACCAGGTAGAAGTGACAATGAGGCGGAATGTGACAGAGTATAGCTGGTGCCACACAGTGACGCGGCAGAAGCCTTGATCTTGCGCTACGCTATTTGGAGCAACACGACACTGCTACACCTGCTGATTTAATGTTAATGAGACGATGGCGCAACTTTGCGTCATATAACAGACTGTCTTCATTACGCCAGAAAACAATGACTGAGTTTTTGTCTTCTTCTTATTTTTGCTGTCGTCAGTCTTTAGACTCGTTTGATGCAATCCTCCATCCCTTCCTATCCTGTGCTAACCTTTTCGTTTCTACATACCCCTTACAACCCACGTCCTCATATATCTGCTTCATATATTCTAATCTCTGTCTACCTCTACAGTTCTTACCTTCGACTGTTCCCTCCACTAACAAATTAACCAATCCAATGTCTCAAAATATGACCTAAAAGCCTGTCTCTTCTTCCTGTAAGCTTATTCCATAAACTTCTTTTCTCACCCATCATTTCCAAAACTCGTTCATTTCTTACTTTGTCTGTCCACCTAATTTTTAGCATTCTTCTGTAGCACCACATTTCAAATGCTTCAAGTTTCTTTCTTTCCGGTCTTTGTCTTCTAAAAAGTGGGAATAAAATAGGCGCTTGTAAGCATTGTAACTATTATCGTAATTTTGACAGTTTTTCTTTCATTGATACACACTGTATAAACTTAATGTTTTCTTTCTAATAAGTGTGCACTTTACTGCGTAAATTAAAATTGTGTGTGTCTACAGCAGTTAATCGCGCAATTAAATACGGTATGAAATGTATTTTCATGAACTGTGTTTTAATTCTTTTACCATTTTTCATACTGGAATAATTTTTTTGCCATGTTCGGATTAACCGAACGTTCGGATTGGCGGGACTATGTCGAGTTTATAAAAAATTACATTAATTTATAATTGAAATACATGTAGCCTATTTAGAATTCAATATTAATTCTATTTTTTTAATTCGTTTTTAATAAGATAAATTGTTGTTTTAAGTCATTTTTTATTTCTTTTCAAAACTTTATTTGAGCATTCAGGAATTTCAATTGTTTGGCGTGGGAAGGCTCTGATTAGTGGAGCGCTGTGTAAAAATAGATATGCAGCTGTCTTCCTGTTGAAGTACGTATTGAATAATCTTAAACAGTCCATTTTGTTTCTTTTGTCTTATATTTAATACTAATACTCATTGTACTGCAACCAAACGTTTGAGGTTTTAGCCTTGATTGATCCTATTTTAAAATATATTATCTTTCATTCTCTTTTATTTTATAATCTAGTTGAGAACCGTATAGCTACTCCGTGTGAAACTCTTTACTCTAAGAAGTAACAGTAATAACTAAATATTGAGTGGTTTGCCATAACTGACAGGTGTAATGCATCCGAAACAAAAGTAGCTCTTGCATATGTTATTACTGTTGTTCACACGCATATTTGTTGCTGTGGAAACATTTACTTGTATTTATCTGCCGCAATTATCATGTCGAGTTACTCACACAAATTCCATTTACTAGTCATGAGTTTGTAGATTTGTGTTGACATACATTCGGTGCAGGACGTAGAAGATCAGGGTTGCAAAGTTTTTTGGGGTCATTTGAACGTGATATAGCATTTGAAATGTGGTGTTACATAAGGAAGTACAAAATCAAGTGAACAGATAAAGTAGTAAATGATGAACGAGGAAATAAATTTGAGGATGGTGAGTCGCAATTTTAAACAAGTAAGATTAATTAATTTCTTAATTGAGTGTATAGTCGAAGGTAAGAACTGAAGAGAAAAACAAATATAGGAATAAGTTAAGCAGATAATTAATAATGTGGTCTGTAAATAACATGTTGAGGTTCTGTATCAAATCTATTAAAACATTGGTGGCAAGAAAAAGACTATTCTCCTTAACAAGTTAGTAATGAGTACGAATCAGTCGCAAAAATTATGTAAGTTATTTTGACCGGATAGCCGGATTTATTCAGAAAGAAGCGAACTTAATTCCATGATAAAGTTATTTACTTAATTCTCTTTCCACGCATATTCATTGTAGTTGCACATATTCAGGCTATATGTCATTTCATAACTGGTATCGCTTGTGAGAGGCCCTTTTTAGAATGGCTGTGGTCATCGTCGTTGGGATAGGCGTCAAAGCCTGACAAAATTTCATCGCTTTTTTAAATTGGAATAACTAGATCTCAGACTAGAGAACTGGAAGAGCTTAATGTATTCCTTTTCTGAGAAACCAAGGACGTTATATGACCTGGGCCACAATGCCACTGCAATAAACAGTACCACACCGAAAATTTGTAACACAACAAAAATGATGGAAGTCGAGGTATTGAGATAATTGAAATTCCCCATTAACGGTTCAAGTACTACTTTTGACACTGTTGACAACATAGTATCTGTTCCGAGGGAAAACAATGACTTATTCTTTTGTGTAAGACAACATATTTTAAGTATGTTCCTAAAGTTCTCGCTATCAGTTGTATCTCCCTTCTTGATGGTATCTTGGAAGGCCTATTCCCATATGTCCAGTATGAGTAAAAGTTGGATCTAGCTCAGAAAATTATTCACTGTAGAAAAGATGTTCTTGATCCCGACATCTCAGTAACTGGCTCCAAGGCTACAGTGATGCGAATGTCTCTGGTGCTGGCGCCACCTCGCTGACGGAAGACTCCGTGGTCAGCTGAGTCACCAACACTTCCCTGCCTGTCCCAGGACAGATAACACCCATATCTCACACCAACATCTTGCGAATGGTGAAGTGGCCGTGCAGGTAGGCACGTAGCTGCGATAATATTGCCACCGCTAAGGTTTCCCTTGATGTAATCGACCAGCAGCTTCTCGCACCTGTCATGACGAGTGATAACATCTCAGCGCTCTCTATCACAATACACGTCAGCCAGTGGTCAACTTGCAAGCTGTCAATAGTGTGAGTAGGAGATGACACAGACGATCAGTTTAACTACGCAAATTACACCAACCACTTTGATCAACGACCCACTCATCATGATCCAAATATGAAAAGACAAGGAGGAAGAGATGAGATACATCACTAAACCCTGTCTGCTTCAGTGTTAGTTCACAAAAACGTGTTTTGTAATGTTTACCAATTTTCTCCAACTTATCTCTGCATGGATGTTATTCTTCAGTCTTCAGAATTTTGCATACGATTTACGACGAAATTTTGTTTCTTTGTCTGAATCGAGAAACTATTCACTTTGTACATTTCGTAGTTTTGTCATACGCGACAAATTAACATTTTATTTGGCAATGAAGCATATTTTACAACTTGTTCATTTTATTTCTGTATCGAGCTTTTGATCTGGGGGTCCGACTTGCTGCCCCATTTCATTTTTTTTTTAACTGCTTAACGTCTCTTAACAACGAGGTTTTTAGCGACGGGAAAGGATGGGGGGCAAGGAATGGGAAGGAATTCGGCCATGGCCTTTTGAAGGAAGCATCCCGGCATTTGCCTGGAGTGATTTGGGAAACGATGTAAAACCCAAATCTGGATGCCCGGACGGGGATTCGAACCGCTGTCCTCCCAAATGCGAGGCCAGAACGTTAACCGTTCACCCACCACACTCGGTCCTCATTTCATATGTTAGTATCTGTACAGGGTAAGATACAGAAAAGAAATCATCCAAAATTGTTTTCTTACATTTTTTCACATTTTCGGTTAAAATATTTTATAGCACATTAAATTTAACTGTCCTGCATCAAGCCAATTCTGCAGGTATATATCCTGAACTGTCGATACCGGAAGATATTTCGATTAGAAACCTATTTTTCAATATACCAATTACTTGAATTCATGCAACTGTGTGCAAGGGAAATCTTCAGTAATTTCTCTTAAAAAAAAAAAAATGCATACCTTTTGGTTTATATTGAACTACTAAATGAATACATACCTAGATCATTAACAGTGCGGATCTACAAGATATGCAATGTTTCGCCTTCCAATTTCAGCTGTTTCTTTTCTTTATTAATATTGAGGAGAACGAGTACAGGTATATGATATTCGTTAATATCGATTATTAAAGAATATAAACGTACTACTATTTTTTAATTTTTTTTAAAGCCACTTCTCAGTAGTATACTATGTATACACCGCAAATTGAAACATTGAATTTTATGTGTTCTTTATTTCGCATAAATTTATAAGGTTTGACTGATAGTGACTAAAGATTTGCGACAATCACGGACATCGATTTCTTAATCGGACATTATAGATAAATACACGACACATCAGAGATTATGTTTGAACTTCAGTCGCACGTTCATTCGCGCCAATCAACAATACTGATAAACCTAGAGTATTAAACACAACATCTATTGTCATATGGGCTCTGTTACGCTTCAGTAAATTGATCGTATATTTTATAATCAAGAGAAACCGTGGGGGTTAGTAAGTTTCATAGCCGAATCTGAGACTAATAAATTTCATTTTCTCTTTCCACAACCACACATTTTAATATTGTTCAACCTTCTCAATTTCCGATGGCAGCTGGAAAGGCATTTGATTTTTGCATCGTTTCAAAATTCACTTCAGAATATATTGATATCTCTCTCTAAAAGAAAATTAGTTTCAACAAAATTGTCGTGGAATGTTCTCAGATTCTACAGTTCTACATTAGAACATCTGTAGCAAGAATACAATCACCGCATTAGTGATCCATATCCAGCAGGAACTAAACCATACATGCTCTGATTTGCGTTTCATCGCTTTCTGTTTGCGTTTACAGTCCAACGTGTCTTCAGCTACATTAAATAAATATTCTAACAACTTTAGTTACTATGAAACCCAGTGAAACAATTAACTAATCGAAAATAGTGGTGGAAAATTCTCAAAGCAACTGTGAAGGAAATTCAGCAAAAGGACTATACTACCAATATTATTGCCAGAAGCTAATTTTGTTTTGTGATAGTGAACTCCTGATATACACCAAAGAATATGAACAGTAAATACTGAAATCTAATTCGTACCATACAAATATCTTGGAGCCTCTACAGCCCAAGACATGGAAAAATGATGAGAACGAAAATCTGTAGAAGAAATACAAGTAGAAACTTTTTATTCCGCAATTTACACAGAGATATTGTTACAGATGGCAGCACTATGCAACGCTCAACTTGACACACTTTATCTTGTTCTAAAGAATACAACTCATGTTTTGAGAGATGTTCGTTAAGAGATAACACTTGTTTGCTAAGTGAAATCACATGAAATAATATTCTCAAGAATTGTTTACGCAGCAAACTGACTACTGTTGGAAGCAGATCCAAAGAACTGTTATTGGATGAAACGTAGTCAGTGGTATAACACTATCTTCAACGACTTTCAAAGTTTTCTTTCCACTTACTGAAAAATGGGTTTTCCATCACAGCCAAAGATTTGACGACAGTTGCAACAACACGTTCACACACTTCCCTCGTTTTGACTGTGAATCGGTATTAGTGTGAAACATTTGTTCCAAATCACAGAAGACTTGTGATTAGATACCAATGCAATATGATGGAAGAAATAAATACGATGAAACATTGCCGAGGCGTGAGGTATGTTTTTGGAGCAGTGTCTCGTTAAAGGCTGATGATTCAACTCTTATGGGAACGTGCACAAACTACGTGGCTCGGTCCAAGGGGGCAGGAAAGGGGGGGGGGGAGGTTGGCTGCAAGGCTACGCTGGGCTACATGGGGGGAGGGGGAGGTTCCGAGCCAGGCCACGTAGCTTTCTATTCATAACATTTTTCACAGTTAAGATGAGGAACAGAACTCACAACAGCATGTGAATATATATTTCCCTCAGTGTATTATCTCCGTATGTAATTTACAATCGTCTGACAAGAGAAAACAGTAAAAAAATCAATAGGGAAAAAAGCTACGTACTACGTGGGGGGGGGGGGGGGGGGAATAGAGGCAAAACCAAGTAGGGCTACGTGGGAGGAGGGGGGTTCACAGGAGGCTGAAATGGAGCTACATGGTTTATGCATGCTCCCTATGCGGTGCGATATAACGTTGTTGAACTCTACCCCTCAACTCCAGTAATATAAAATATTGTGAGATGCGTTCGAAGGGTAACTTTAAGATACTATATCGCAGATAACATTCGTTGCTTATTGGTCATTCGTATTGTGCTGAAGCGCAGTACGTTGAGTGTATTCACCATATAATAAATCTTTAATTTGAATCTAAAGAGTCCTTTAATTATCAGTCAAACACTCCAAATTGAAAGTAGCAGACCATTTAGTTGCATCCCCCACAATGTTTTGATGACTGGTGGCGGTACGAGTGGCCATCATTTTGCTGTTATTAGAAGCAACATTTACAGGTTTCTCATATGTCCTCATTGTAGAATCCGTCCACACTGGGTCATTTTCTTTGCCTCACGGATTATTTATCCAGGTGTCATTTTTATATGCACTTACCATCTTATTAAATATAATGGTCATACCGTAAATGCGTTGCATAATGTAATTTTTTTGGACATGCAACAAACACAATATTGGAGAACGTCGCAAATAGTGCATATAATTATTGAGTCCTTTACAGAATATTGTCCATAATTACAAGATCTTTATTTTGTTACAGGTGCTGAAAGCGTAAGAAATATACGTTTAATCTGAAATGGAGAAGAAGAAAAAAATTGTGATTTGTTCAAATATTTGTGTAAGAAAGAAATGTCTCCAAAGTTCATTCATGCTCATATGGTTCAAACGTGAGAAGAAAGTAAACTTATGGCATTGTCAATATAAAAAGGATATTAGTGGAAACTATTGCTAAGGGAAAGTAAACAGGGTACATGAGTTGGTGGCACGGACAAGACGTTAAAAGTTCTACAGATTGGGGAGATATCAGACATTCCAAAATGAACATTAGATTCCATTCTTACGAAGTATTGGGACTTCAGAAATATTTCCTTCCACTGGATGCCGAAAGGCAATACGCAAGCAGGTTTCTGAATTAAAGTGACGTCTCTCTGAATCCAGTCCAGTAGATTAGTTACTGTTAAGGAGACCTGGGTCCATTACTTTACTTCAGTGCTGTTGAAAAAAAAACAATTCTTTTGTTTTTGTTAATGGGGATTTACTGCGTGTAGATTTGCTGAGAGGGGGCGAAACCCCCCTGATGGTATATTACACTGAACTAGTCAAGCCAATTTGACAGCTATCAGGGAGAAGAAGATGCAAGTTGTCAGAAACGTGCGGTTACATCGGGGCAGTGCTACCAGTTACAACTCTCCTATTGCTGTTGTTACAACTTTGAGTGACAGTTGGTACCTCACACTGCTTCTATTTACAAGATTTAGCTCCCTGACACTTCCAAAGTTTGAAAAGTTTCTGTTGGGGTCTACTTTAAGTCAGTTGAAGACGTTGCATGCCCTGTAACGCCATTTTTTACAACCTTGAAACTGCCTTCATGTAGTTAGGGTAATAGCTTTGTAGCATTGTCGTAGAAAGTTGAGAGTGTGCTAATGTATCTTGAAAAATATACCATTAATTTTCAATTACCTCGTATGCATCAGTGTCAGGCTTATCGAACAACTCTCGTATCTTCCACTTAACCATCTGTTTGCCTGAAGATGAAGGTTTATTTTAGCACCGTTATTAGTCAGAATATCCTTCCACATCGGCAGTCTTCTGCCTTAGTGGAATAGCTTTCTTTGCCATAAAGAGGCACTAAAACGCAGCAGTATTTGGGAGCCTTAGTTAGTTTGTCAGTTATAGCACTACCTTCTCTATCCATACGTATATCTAACATTAAAATCTTACGGAAACAATTTTTACACAACAGCTTTCTCGTATTAATTGTAAGTGGAACGAAATGTGGAAGTTGTGTTGTTTGCGTGACCTTTTGATAGTATGGAGAAATTGCAAGAAGAGCCGTTTGCACGGCAGGAAGCAGTGACATATTAATAGAAAGAAATTTCCTGCCAGAAAGAAAAACGAAGACGTACATCTAATAAGACGAACAGGACATACGTTGATGCTGTACCACTAGGTCTCCGCGTACTAAAAATCGTAGAAGAATTTAAAAATTTGGAAAAAAATGAGAGATGACAATGAAGAAATGTAAGATGCTCGGTGGTACAGGAAATCTTCAGATGTGTCAAAAGACTGGTTTCAATGGAGTTATTACAGAGCCGGACGTACCATGCACCAAAATTGACATACGGTTCCGAAGTATGGAAGTATGAAAGTTAGAGATATTGGTACAATCTGGAGTAATGCTGTGGCAACAAGAGTGAACAAGTGGCGGATTCAAAAAAGAATGGGGATAGAAAGAGTGCTAAGCATAATGTGCAATATGAAACTGGAAGAAAAGAGATGTACAAGACCAACAGACTAAAAGTAAAGGAGCTGGGAACAAAAAAAGCGAGCTCGACAGTAGTGGAAGAGGTGAAAATGTGTAAGATCAGACGACAGAGGAAAGGTACTGCGTGTTAGATACACTTGGCCAATGTATAGTATCAATCCAAGAGGATGATAATGTTGGTTACTTAAATGTTGCAAACATTCAGTTACACAACGAAAAGATTACACCATTAAAATTAACTACTAGAAGAGGCAGCTCCTTAAGATCACAGCATTTTAACGGTGAGCATCCAGTAGTGGCGGACGGACTGTGGCAGATGGTCACGGTTATAGCTCTTTCAGCTGAATGTGGCTTTCCACGGGCCGTGCATTTGTCAGCCGCGCTAGCTATCATCAGAGGGCCGTGGGAAAAGACCCGCTCTGCTGGCAGGGATGGCGCGCATCTTTCCGTCGCCCAGTTGGTAAACATCAAACGCCCGGGTAGCTGAAACGACACTAGGCAACGCGATGGCGAGGGCTAACCTGTGGCGCCTGCTGATTTGTACAATTAGGCTGCAAAACCACGGGCCGTGAGAAGCCAGCATAACAAAGACGATTCAAGGTCATTTTGCTGTATCCCCACTCCGTGGCCCTTACCTCTCCGCGCGAAGGGGAAAAGAGTGCGTGCGGACAAATTTGTCACACGGTTGCATGGATACAGTGGTCTGCCTGGAAGGGTAGGCAATTGGAGGGGAGTGGTGGGGTAAGGATCAGGTCAAGGGTAACATGACCCCGAGTACCCATTTGAAGGTGAACAGACAAATGGCCAGCGTGCTTGAGAAAGCGCTGATTCTGTGAAGTACAATATCGCCAGATGAAATAGTGCTAGATCGTGTGTAGGTTGCATACAAGTAACAGGTTGTACTACTCATGCAGGATTTCATAAATTGCTTAACACCTGGCCGTATTAGTTATCAGACTGTTAAAAATGTCTTAGAGCACCGTTACTTCAATACAGGATGTAAATGTCGCTTCTGAGGATAACTCAAGACTATATGTAATTTCAGTCAGCAAAATAGGTGTTAAGTTTGCTACTGGTTCTCTTCTCCTGCTGTTACGAAATTCTTGGAGATTTGATCCTCTGCATCCGTTTGAAGTACTTGCACTAGATAAAATAGAGGTCTCAGATAAGATGAGTACTATCAATTTGGAGAAAAGGATATCTCTTGTTTCTTGATAATTTCGTAACATTTGGTAATTTTTTTAGTTTCTTTACGTAGCATTAAAATAAAGTGACGATACACTTAAGTTACACAATAATAAAACAAAACATCCTTGAAAATGGTTTGCTTTCTTAAAAGCTGATTTATTTCAGAAATTCAGGAAAACATCTTGAATCTGGGCTAAGGCTTATCGCCTCGTCTGAAGCCATTTGTCTAGAATGATTTAAAGAAGTTTATTATGTAGCGAAGTCGTAAAATATTCGATTTTCTTCTTGAATAATTAAACCGTTACGTTTATCTGCATGTCATTCTCCAGCAGTAATACATCAGCGATAAATTATGTTGTGCAAATTTTCCTTCGAGCTCTGTCCGATTTTAAAAACTTCTAATGTCTGTCTAAAAATGTGACACTCTTTCCCAATTCCCGCCTATAACATTTTTCCTTAATTTCGCAAAACAGTTCTACAACCTGGTATTCTATGAGCCAGTAAAATCTTTTAATTCATCATCAGATTTTAACAAAGGCATAATTTGTTTTGAAAATGGTAAAGCTTCACTTAGATGACACACACAATATATCTAGAAATACACAGATTCAGTTATTCTCTATGATTTATTTCCATATTTTAACTCATTCTGATAAACCTCTTTTGACATCTTTGCCTCCATCAACATTTCTTCTTGTATTTGATAATAACACAATTCTTTGGGAACTTAAGTGGTTACAGTGACGTAATATAGAGCTGATAGTAGTTTCCTAGTCATAAGCAAGGCAGGCAGGCATTCGGCAGAAGATGGCCATAAGCCTAAGAAGTGTCCAGAAAAACTGTGACTCACTCTTTCTCGTCTTTACCTAAATAATAAGTTAATGTCCACGAGGTCACACTCTCGATAAAAACTCTTCTAATTCTTTGGAAGTTATTTTATCATTCTTAGACTACATTTATGGCAAAAATGTATATTCTAAAGCAGTACTCTGTAATTGTGAGTATTGCATTCGATAAACAGTAGCTCTCCACAATTATATTTCATTTCACCTGAAGGACTTAGGATATAGCTTCAGTACCCTTGTTTTTGTATGGGAAAAGAAATAGCAGGGATGATTCTTTTGACCAGGATTCCTAATTTTTCATGAATACGTAAATAAGAGGCAAGAATTAATTTGGAGTCTTAGCATAGCGCATTTATTATTCATTATTTAATATGATCCTGTGTATTATATTTCAAGAGCGAAATTTGTGTGGAAACATTTCCATGAAATGAGATTTATGCATTTGTTTCCCATACTTTGAGCCTAATAGGTGCTTGATTAATGATCTGGACTAGCATTGTTGAGGAAACGGAATCAACCCTCGGTTAGGCCGTCTATATTTTAGTTTTCCTTGATATCCTGAAATCACTCAAGGCAAAAGCCGGGATGCTTCCTCTTGGTCGTGTTCCTTCCCTCATTCCAGCTCACGATGTCGTTAGGGGGTAGGTACAGTTATCAAGTTTCAAAAATAATTTCTTTTTTCATTCTATTTACTTTTGACTTCATGTTGGTGAAAAAATTATTTAAATATCTTTAATAGTGTCGGAATTATGTATGATTAAGTCCTGCACGATTGACAGCCATTTAAATCTTACTGCACTTATAGGTAACCCACATCTTTAACCTTAAATACCTCGAAACAGCAATTCATCAATTGATTTTAAGGATAACTTTTTTCCACATGCATAGATCTTTTTCAAATTTGCAGGACATATTCTACATACTAATTACTACAGTCCCTACCATTACTGGTTATGCAGCTTCTCACAAATGAAAAATATGCCTATAAGTTTGAACAAAAAAAGCAAGAATATTAATTTCTTAATTTTTTTAAGTTATTAACAACAAATATAAAGGTAAATGTTTTATATTATTGGTATAACTAATTGCCTAAATATTAGTTTACAAGATTAAAAAAATATTTCAGCAAAATTTCAAATATTATCGTTTCTATCAATATAGACCTTAATTATGACATATTTTTAACTGTCAGTTTGGATGGTACACACTTTGACGATAAATTTGGCCGCCGCTGAAAAATTCTATCACTCTTAATTTGCAAAATCTGACATCAATGTCATCCCAGGAAACAGTATGGTAATACTGGAATGCCAGTATTGCGTTACTGTTTCTTAGGGTGACATTGATGTCAGATTGTGCAAAATAAGAGTGATAGAATTTTTCAGCGGCGGCCAAATTTATTGTAGTGTACATAAACATATTGTTAAATAATATTTTTATTTTAAAAATCAATTTTTATATATAACTACAACAGTTCTATGGAGCTACGAAATTTGAACTCTCAAATTTAAATAGATTTGGAGAAAATGAAATTTCAATTTCTACAAATTCTTGTATGTGTTAGCTGTATCTACTACCCTTTAAGTCGCTAACCCCTAAAAATAAATATTTCACAAAGATGTGTGAAGCACTCATTGTATTTGTGTTCTTAACGCTCACAAATGATTTTTTTCGGTGTGATATTGGTATGGAAAACACCGTGCAGTACAAATACAATCCTGTTGCTAGTTTTAAATCTTGGGCATGTATTGATGGCTTCGGAGTATAGATGTATAGTATAAAGTATTTTATTGGTTGTGGTGGCTATGTGGATGGCTTCGCAGTATGTGTTTCGTTTCTTGATGTAACGTCTCGTTGACCACTCTAAGCTCCGTGGCTAAATGGCCTGCCGGCTGGTTGCCACTATTCACCATGACTAGCATGAAGACGCACTGTCATTCGACAGGTCGCCGTACATGGAAAAGCAGCTACTCGTTCTTTATCTTTGCGATCGATCATCGTTTCCCGCGGCTCACTTGAAGTTGTTGTTATCAGCAGTCGTACGCGATTTTAGGTCTTTTCTGAATCGAAGTATATTGGACACGTTGCAGGGAAGACCAAATAGTTGTTGAGAAACGAATTTCTATGACTCTGTATGGTCTCGATGTTTTCTTCTAAGTAGTTAATTTCGATTTTTCTCTGGCCTCTAGTTTATCACCTGCTACTTCGCTGCTTGTATTGTCTCAACCGTTCGATATTACTCATTTCTTTCGCACTTTTAAAGCCTAAGTTCATTCACCGGGGATTAGTAACACATTATTGGATGAATGAGTAGCCATTGAGAAAAGGAATACAAGTTGTCTCGGTACGGTCGGCTAACATTTGCTTCATACTGATGCGTTCTCGAAGTGGGTGATTACTACCTATACGCCAATTTCTCCAATAGAAATACAGGCAGGGATGGATCCAGGATTTTGGTTTGGGAGGGGCTTGAGCGAACTTTGGTTTGGGGGGAGGGGGAGGGCTTGGCTTGAGTGGATTTTGGTTGAGCAGGATTGCCTCCAATGGATTTTGGCTTTGGGGAGGGGGGCTAGAGTCGGGAAAAGGGGAGTATTTATAGTCTCCTTGGACCTTCAATCCGTAGAGCTAAAAAAAAAAAGGCCCCCTACCCCCCCCCCCCTCTGGATCCAGCCCCTGAATACAGGATTAGCCTAAATAATTCATCGAATCTCAAAATACTGTGTACTGAAAAGTATACGACGTGCAAAGACGCGTGATACATGAAAACATACATAAACTCACAAAGATTCTGGTACATACTATAAATGTTCAATGTGTGCGCCCTTCAACTGGCTCACATCCAAACGGTAACCCAGTTCCGTCCACATGTTCGATAGCATGTTTCTATCAATGTCCGTCACAGCAGCAGTGATCCGTTCCAGTAATTCTTGCAGTGTTGTCGGCATTCGGGGTAGATAAACATTTTTCTTCACATAACCCCATAAGATGAAATCACATGGGGTCAGATCTGGTGACCTGGGGGTCCATGACAACAAAGGAACATCACTCGGATCAGCGCGCCCTATCCAGTGATGAGGCAGTTCTCTGTTGAGTCCCTGACATTTGCACTCCAGTGAGGTGGAGTCCCTGTTGTAGGGTGAAAGTGGAGGAGTCAGTAGTCACCTGCAACATATCCAGGTACACGGATCCTGTCACAGTGTCACCGACTGCTGGATGCTTTTCCGCCATCTTGTCCACTGCTGCCATCTAGCTCGCTCGCCAGGCACCCAGCGGGCTTTTAAACTTGGCTATTTTATGTATCTAATCTTTGTAGGTCATATAATTTTCAATACACAGCTTTTTGGTACCTGGTGAATCATTTGCGCTAACCCTGTATTTACAAAATGTCGTTGTTAGAGCTGCACTTGACGTATAAGACTGGCCGTCGGCAGTAAACTTATTTTGTTATTCACCGACAGTGGATTTTTTTTTTTTTAACTGCTTTACGTCTCTCAACAGTGAGGTCTTTAGAGATGGGAAAGGATGGGGGCAAGGAATGTGAAGGAATTCGGCCATGGCCTTTTTAAGGAAGCATCCCGGCATTTGCCTGGAGTGATTTGGGAAACCATGGAAAACCCAAATCTGGATGCCCGGATGGGGATTCAAACCGCCGTCCTCCCGAATGCGAGGCCAGAACGCTCACCGTTACACCACCATGCTCGGTCACTGACGGTGGAATTATCTCAATGCGAAATTTCTTTGGTCAATTTCTGTGTTAATCCGTATACGCAAACCCACTCTATACTTGTCAGCTGTGTTGGTATACTTTGGTAAGCATTTACGTGTAATTTTTCATCTTTTTTTTTCTTTTTTAGGTCATGGCATTTTCAAGAACAAATAAATCAAACTTTTTTCAGTTTGGTTCTACAGTGCACAATTACAAATCAAATTGTAGGTAACAGTATAATTCACAAGGTTTAATATTTACAAGCTGCTAAAACGACCGTCACTAAGGTGAATACCATGGGCGAACTTGACATCTATACAACATTACCCCAATTTCTCCTCTCAGCGAAACGATTCTCGAGCAATAGAAATTATTTTGGACCACTATTCCGTTGCACATTTTTGAGACAGTTCAACCCCTTCCCTATAGGGTACAAAAACTTTGATCATATTCACATTAAAAGGCAGCGAGTAAGTTACAGATGGAATTTGTACCTTTTGTCAGATATTATCAGAACAGATACTTCTCGACCCATTCTTGTTTTTATCTTCGGACATCGTGCGAGGTCATTTCTTGGAAATCATATCGTCGGTAGTTTGAATAGCGGCCGCTTTCAGTAACAGGTTGACAGCCTACTAATCGCCAGTTTCAAAAGTCTACCTTCACTGCTGGTGGTATAAACGTAAACGATTTTCCCGCTGCACCCTGATCATTCCGAACAGGTGGTTCAACCCTGTGTTTCACTGGCTCCTCTCAACAGCTACCACAAGCTCACCCCTACTTACCTCTCCGACCTCATAGCTGTGTCCATGTAGGCGTGTAGTGAATTTTCCCTTCGCATACAGGCGAAACGGCAGCGGAGTGGGGATAGATCAGACTGACCTTGAGCCGCCTATGTTAACTGAAGCTACTTGTATCGAATGCTAAGCCAAGACAAGAGGTGAATGAGAAGGTAGTTTTCCAGTAATTAATATAGTGAACAATGCAATCCACATCACGATGCCACGCACAACATGCTTCACAGTAAGAGGTACCGTATAAGATACGCTTCGTTAAGAGCAAAAGGACAAGATACTCTGCAGTAAGTAGTAATGGAAGATATAGTTTACAGTAGAAAAAGGAGACAGTATAAACTAACTAGACACTATTTACTAGAATGAGACTGGATATGTATAAACTTATTTACATTAAGAAGTAAACTACGTCTTAACGTTAGGGTAATAAGTAAGATTCTTCAGTGAAACAAAATCTACAAGGTACTCTTCATCAAAATTTAATGGATAATATATTGTACGTGGTATTAAAAAGCTGCAAATACTTTTGGGTATTTTAAGTGGTTAGCCAGTCTATGAATCCAGCAACAAAAATAAAGCTAACGTAATTCAATACTTAAAGAACCAACTTGCTCTTAATATCAGATACCAACGTACCAAACAAGTAATCACTTTTAAACATAACATATTGGTTATTGGATAACAGATTACTATAATACAGATCCGTAAATTAAAACCGAGTATAAGCTGCAATCCAAACTGAAGCAAGAATTGAAATATTACTATGTGATAACGCCTTAACAATAAAATTTTGGCAGCGTGTGTTGAATTTCTACCGTTTGTCTAAATTTATAACGGAGATTATTCTTGGACATAGAAAGAAACTATTACAAAACTATGTCTATTTACTCCTTCTCGCTTTACCCATCGCCTACATCGCGGAAATTAGAGGCGGGAAAGGACTTGAGGGGAATGAACGGTAAGGAATTCGGCCATGGACGTTTGAAGGAACCATCCTAGCATTCGCTTGGAGTGATTTGGGGAAACCATGGAAAACCCAAATCTGGATGGTCGAACGAGGATTCGAACCGGTGTCCTCTCTAATTTGAGGCCAGACCGTTAACGCTGACCCACCACGTCTGGTATGTTACAAAATACCTACAAGATCTAGAGCTATAGCTTTTTAGGACAATACTCATCATATCATTAATCTAAATGAACAAACTGAAAAAAATGAGTACTAACCATCATCAAATTTAAAAACGTTGCCTACCTGGGAAACGTGTTTCGTGGTAAAAATATCAAATATTACTGAAGATTCTAAAATAAAAACCAAAGGACTCATAGAACAAGGCGCATATCGTGTCTGAACAACATCAAACATTACACTGGGCTAAATAAACTGAACCAGCTGTATCTTATTGCTCGAGATAGCAGACCATTGTCCATTGTGATCGGCAAAGTCCGTTAGATTGGGCGAAGCATACATAACAACCAACAGATGCTGTAGGAGGTGACGGATTAGTTACAGATGAGGCAATGCACAAGATATACACCTAGAGGCGACGAACAAAATATATAGATGGATTCTGTACGAAATACTGTGAGGTATTCTGCAGTAAGAGGTAAGAGTGACAATCATTTCCAGCGTTGGTACTTAATGTGAACTTTCCAACCCTACAGCGGGGAAACAGTGTGTATGTAGAGCCTAGCTGTAAGCTGATTTAAGTCCAAATTTAATATAAAGTATTAATAAAAAGAAGAAGCAGTTTTTTTGCATTTTTATTTCTCACAAACTATAAAAGATTCTAAACATGCCACAAATCATTGGATAGATCAGCGGTTCCCAATTTCCTTTTGGCCACGAACCCTAACTTATCTTTTTCTTTGGCGGATCCCCATTTTTACAAGCGTAAGCTTAAAAACCAGTTTCGCATTGGTAAGTCGTCATAAACGGAAGCAGAACCATGATAGCCTTCTCACGGCGCGGTTATGACTCTTTTCAATGAACATTTTATTTAATTCTCTGACGGAACATGGAACCCTTGTGACCCTTCCACGGAACCCCAGGGTTCCGCGGACCACTATTTGGCAACCACTGTGATAGAGGAACGTTCAAAGTTTGTAAAGCCCGCCTATTAGTTCCATTCGCTGCCGCAAACGGCGCTGTTGTCTGTTTACTCGCAAATGGTGACGCCACTCTTTCTTAATACCACGTCATTTATTCAATATTCTGGCGCTGTTATTTCCAGAGAATTGGTAGTATCATTGCACCAAATTCTTCAACAAAATAAAAGGAGCTAAAAATCGGCGTGATGAAGATGCTGTTTTCTTCTCTAGCCAATAATGTCTGCGGAAAACAGAAGAATAATCTTTCGGTGATCTTGAATGTTGTTGGTTGATCCGCAGTGAAGCCACAACCATCCTGCGAGAAACAGTGACACTTCCAAGCCGTACATTTATTTTCAATGACACTTTCGTACCATTCCGTACCATTCCGTCATGTTTCACCTGAATTCGTGTGAAAACACAGTTTGATAAGATGGTGAAGCGCAAACAAAAAAATAATCTCACGGATATGCCCCGTTTGTTGACTTCTCTCGCACCGTGTTTATAGTTGATCGATAGTTTATCTTCCTGTTATTGTACCTAGTTAGGTATATCATGGCCGCTTTCTGTAGGTCACTATATCCACTTCTCATAAATCTGATCTTTCTAGAAAGGTATTCGTCATCAATTCGTTTACTCTCAGAGACAACATTGGTTTATCTCGGCTTTTACACAGTTTATGTCGTTCATGAGCAATTCTTTTTCCACTCCTAATTTTCGATTCTATTGATCCATCTATCCCCCGGGTATAAAACCTTCGATTTACTACCATATATTCCACACAACATACCATCCATACTAATGGGAGCTTCCTGTATAGACGTAATGATCTTCGTTTTCTACAAGATGTAGCCTACGGACAACAGATTTATCATTCCAGACATAAAATACAGTATTTTTTTTCAGTCATATGGTTCTGTTGCGTCAAAGAGAGATTTACAATGGATCTGCATATAATCAGAACATGGATAAAAAAAATGTGCTTGTATTAATTATTTCTTACTGATGATGCCTTTCATAAGAAGGACGCTTATGACCTAGGCCCTAAATCCCCAAAACAACAACAGCAACAAAGATTTCAGAGGTAAAATGTTTAGTTCTACGCAAGTTGCTCATTTGTTTTTATGTAGCCAATGATCTTAAGGGAGTGGAAGCAGCTAATTCACTTACACTACAGTATTTGTTTCTTAAAATGTTTGCTTTCGTCATACTATTCATAAAAACGATTTTGAAGTCGAGCAAAATTTCAACCTCGAGTCTAAGATTGATCTTTACCAAGTTAAAATATGCATGATAACTGCATTCTGTGTACATAGCGTTGTGTGCCATGGTAAGTGGCTATTCGCACAAATAGTTCAATGTAGCTTTTTTTAGGACATTCGAAATATTCAGTTTTAAAGGACCGTATTATTTATGTCACCCGGACTGGATGTGGCATCATCATTTCTATGTTATGCTAATACAGCGAATAATTAAAGTTGTTCTTTTTTTCCTGCATCACATAACGTTTTTTGGTGTTCTTTGGGAACCGATTGGCAAATTGGTGTTTATGCAGTGGAAAATAATTGAGGTTTACATCTTGTTTATGTACTGGTATAAACTATAATGCCACTGCTGCTCCCCCCCCCCCCAGAAGAAAAATTAAGTTGCCTTCACTACGCTTCGACAAGTGAAGAAGTATTTTATGTAGCATATAAATGCATATTCAAACCATTTTCCTAGTTTTGGTCATATTTCCATGATACTTATGGCCATATGGTCATATTTTGAGGAAAAATCTGGTAGTTTTTTTAATAGTACCGGGAATTCACCGGATTTAGATGAGAAGAAATTTAGATAATTATTCACAGAACTGTACTTCTGCTATACAGGTGAGTAAAAAAAAAAAAAACAACTAATTTTACTGTGGTCAGAATTCACCAGTTAAGAATTAAAGTTATACATTGTCACTCTTTAAACGTAATGTTCCGCCCGCCTTTTAATCTTGACAATTCAGCAGAAGCATGGCTGTGTCGATACGTGACACTCAATGAAATATCCTCAGTCATCGTTAAATCTGCAGTGGATCGGTGAGTATTCTTACCGCCATGCCAAAAATAATTTTTTCTGAAAGTGCGAAGTTACGTAAGGGAATGTAGAGAGGAATATTTTAGTACAGATGAAGAGGTTCTACTCTGTAAATTGTTTGAAATTAAAGTGACTTCAACGAAACGATTTAAAATTTAACAGCCCAATGATGCAGCGAGTGCACGGAAGCAAATTATGCTGTCTACATTAAAGCGACACTGCTAGATAAAATAAAATACGTATAATTGAGTATGTTTTGATGTTTAGTAAATTTAAACGTTTGTTCATATTTTGTCATTTTTGGTCATATTTACCCATTTTTAAAGACATATTTTCCTGCATTTTTTTAATCAGAAAGATCCGAACCCTACTGATGAGAGTGCATCGATATTTCATGAAACCGTGAGATATTGAAATATAAAGTTATTGAAAATTTTTCTGAGAATCCGAAACGATTAATGTTTACGTAAAAAAACTAACTGACTTACGATTTTAATTAACTACGTAGTAGGTACTTAGATAAAATGGTTGGATTACTAATTAATCAATAATAAAAATAGTTTCCTGAATAGGTCTAAGTTTCATTTTGTAAGAAATCGTCATGTTTCATTTGCCCACCCCACTTCCTCGAAACAAATACGAGTTGCCCCCCCCCCCCCACCCCTTGTTCAGATCTTGCCCCACTTTTTTTATTTTTTTTTATCGGCAACGTCTCTTTAACAGCGAGGTCTTTAGAGACGGGAAAGGATGGGGGGCAAGGAATGGGAAGGAATTCGGCCATGGCCTTTTTGAAGGAAGCATCTCGGCATTCACCTGGAGTGATTTAGGAAACCATGTAAAACCCAAATCTGGATGCCCGGACGGGGATTCGAACCGCCGTCCTCCCAAATGCGAGGCCAGAACGCTAGCCGTTACACCACCACGCTCGGTACCCCTCTCTTGTTCTGATCCTAGATACGCCCTTGTGATCTCGTAGGATCTAGACCAGGTATGGGCAACCTTTCCTTAGCTGAGGGCGTAATTTCGGAACTTAATCAGATCGCGGGCCGGACTTAATCAGGTCGCGGGCCGTAGGTAAGAAAGAAGTAGATAGTAGTGAATAAAAAGGCGATAAAAATTCACAAATTTTTTATTTACTAGAATTACAATAGGATAATCAAACATACAAAAAGCAAATTAACAAAAACAAATAGAAAAATCAAATGAAAATTAATGGGAGACTTGAGTTTGAAGCGTTATTTGAAATTTCTGAATCTCTCGCGGGCCGGATTGAAGCTGGTGGAGGGCCGGATCCGGCCCGGGGGCCGGGGGTTGCCCATATATGATCTAGACGAATAGTATTCCAAATTGTTTCCTTCGTCACGTGCTATGTAATATTATGTAGACCATGTAGAGTGTAGACCATGTTGTTGTACATTTGCCGTCTTGAAACTTACGCCTTAACTTTGGTACATTACATCTCAAACGAACGGAAATCCCTGTCGGTTTTTTCATTATTTACAGTGTTATTAGAATTTTATTTTAAAACCTTGCTTCCTGACGAACTGTGAGTTAGTTAAGGACGATGTGACGTGAGTGTTGAAAGAGTTTCACCAAAAGTTTGCAAACCGTTTAGGATTTGTATTAATCCCCTTTGTAAACCGATTATTCTAAAGGCGTAAAACACTCTAGACACGGGGTTAGCCTTTCGAGCTCCGGTGGTGGAAGAAATTTTCACCATTCGGGATTTAGCCGCAGGGTAGGAGAAACTGTGGTGTACGATTCCTAACCACTGGATTCTGTACCAAAGTCGTGGGTTATAATACAGAATTCTCTGCAATGAAAAGCAATTGAGGATCACACTGCTGATGGTGATTCATCCGTGGATTAATGACGATAAACTGGGCAGTCTCCTTGTTGTCCTTCGGTAGAGTAAACCAGTATTTGGCGGTAGCAAATTTCACAATTTCACACTTTTCCTCCTTTCATCCTGATACACAGAACACAAAACAACACTTCACATTAGGAACAGTTGAAACACTCATGTATATTATTACAAGAACACTTAAAACATGAACGAAAGGGACTGGGAACCATACATCTGTAACAGGGACTATTCCTATTTAATTCAGGCTTTTTTTTTTTGGTTTTATACCCCGTCGTCATCGAGGTCACAGAGGCGGGAAGGAACGAGGCCATGACCTTTTGAAGAAACTACCCCAGCTTTCGTCTATAGTGATTTGGGGAAACAATTGAAAATCTAAATCCGGATGGGGATTCGAACCCGCGTCCTCCGGAATGTGAGACCAAACATTACCGCTCAGCCACCACACTTGGTCTCATTTTGCGGATATGACGGTAACTGAGTATGGTGATTCTTTCTTTTATTTTCAAAAGTAGGCACTATTGCTACATTCATAGGACAAAGTTAGCAAGACGGAATATTTTTTTTAAAAAAATTTCTTGTAAATAAAAAATCAATTTTATTAGAAGAAACGGGAAATTTTACCAAAGGAATATCGGCTTTTTGATTTTTAAGATAATACTCAACAATAACAATACATTAATTCGTCTATTTTTTTCTGTCTTGCTCCATCCCAGCGGCAATATGGAACACTGTATGAAGAAAAAATGTGGTATACTTTATGGCTACTAGTCGTACAAAGTAGACAAATATGAATCCACTTATCATCGTATATGTCAGCATATGCAAAAGGTACCGGTATTCCACATGCCTTATAGGTGATCGATCATTCATGAAACTTTATACCATGAGAGTGCATCCAATCTTAAGCATACTTGCTTTTGCTCTTTCAACGAATTTGTATATCTCTTGTGACTAACTATTATTTTCTAGTCACTTATAAAATTAAATCAGGTAATAAAAGAAAAATTGTTTCTTGCTTAAAGCGTGTTGCCAAGGTGCTTTAACTTCGTACACTAAAGAACTTTGGAAAGAAGGCATTTGATTTGATGTTACCCTGCTGTCAGGCCTTTCCTTTCCTTCTCATACAGATAATTTTTTTTTTTTCTTTTGACGTTACGCCTCGTCAACATCGAGATTATTACAGGCGAGTAAGTATTGGCTGCAAGGAATTGTAAGGAATTCGGCCATGGATTTTTAAAAGAACTATCCCGACATTCGCGTGGAGTGATTTCGGGAAAGTATGGAAAACAGAAATCTGGTTGGCCGGACGGTGATGCGAACTCGCGTCCTTCCAAATGCGAGGCCAGAGCGTTACCGCTAGGGATGATGACAGAAAAATGTGGCAGGATGGCCGGTACGCATCCAGCGGCAGGATTTCAACTCGCGCCGGTAGTACTTCTCCATACCTCCACTTAATCGCTTTCATGTAGGTCTGGTATAAGAATTACTAGGGAGGTAAAATAAGACTTCGGAATTAAGGTAGGTATTTTGCACATCCTAATAAGACCAAAATATGATTTTGTGCACCTGTACTACGTGTGACGGTATAGGTAAGGTGTTTGTAGACATTGCATCAGGCTGACCACTGCGTTACTCAAGGAGTACATCTGCATATCAGGTAGAGGCCAGCAGGAAGTTTCCACTACAGCACCCCGGCAGAGGTCACCTCACCATCTCAGGGCTACGCAGTCCCATGGAAACACAAACCCACCCACAACACTAAGCAAGAAAGCTCTCTCGTCAGAGTAAATGGAAAACTTTATATTAGCAATAAAAAAAATCCGATAAAATGGAAACACTCGTTTTATTTTTAACCTCCATACACTTAAAATTCATCCAATTGAAGTCGAGCAAATCCCATTAATTAATTTGCTCGAAACTCTGTAGATCTTATGACGACGTGGCCCTAAATATGTCGTCTTTTGATCCACGTACACAGAGTAGAGGTCACATTTTTAAAATATTTAAAGATATTCAATGGTAATAAAATAGCACATCAAATGGTCGCTAATTCTACAGAAGTTACAATTACAAGTTTTTAGCGTATATTCTCAACTGTTTTTAATAAATAAATAATCAATTCAAAGCTCGCAAACAAAACAAAACACAATTATAATACACCACTTCTCGAACTACTAACACATTCATATAATGCTATTGCGTCACTCACAATCCAAAATCTACAGACTTTTTTTTACACACACACTTTCCTTCTTTTTTTTCTTTAAGAATCTCTCACACCAGACCAAAGATTTTCTATCTCATTCTTTCCAAAGATGTACTTATACTACGCACTGACAATGTTTGGCAAACTGTGGATTCCTCGAGCTTCGAAATTACATCATGTACATCATTACAATCAATATTTAAATTATAATTAATTACATTTAACATAGTAAATTTAATAACATTTAATAAACCATTCTAGCCAAGAGTGTAGATGAGCCGCCACTTCGGATACAGGGAGCCTCAACATTCACTTTAAACCTCGGTCCCTACATTCCATATCTTCTAATTTGATTAATCAGAAAGTTACTTCTGAGATAAACAAATTCTGGAACATTTTCCAGTTATATTAGCCTCCCCCCTGCTGGTTGTTAAGAGCACGTCCACCTCATTAATCGTTTCATGAAGCAATTGATCAAGTTTAGGTTTATAATGAATCAGATAATCATTACTGTACAAGTAAAAAAAAAAAAAAAAAAAAAAATATTATCTGCGACTGGATATTTACGGGAGGGATTAAAAGTTGGGTCCGTCATTATTATAGACTTTGTTACACAATGTTTTGACTTTAGCTATGAGGAAGCATTTAGCTACTTTATGTAGTCATAATTACTACTTAATGTTGAGGGCATTAGCTAATACAGAAAGTGGTGATATATGCATTGAAAACGCAAAAATATGTTTTAAAAATCTTTTGCCGTTTAGGCGTGATGCACAGACGAACACAGAGATAAATGAAACATTTGTTTGATAAAACAACTGCATCTTTAGGCAACATAACTGATTTTTATAGGAAACCAAAAATAAATGTTTTTCTCAAAGTACAAACTACTCTTTGAAATACATGTATATATACATATCCTCTCGATAAGAAATATTCCTACGACATTTTGACCATTTATTATTATTATTATTATTAGAGTGAAAAATGGTATACAGTTTAGTACAAGAAATGATTCAAACAACCAATATCCGGATGTCTTACTCTACAATAAGACAATCGTAAGCACTAAGAAAAATATCTTCCATGTCTTTCGCTGGGTATCGCACAAAATTGACTCCCATCATAGCCTTCACGTAGTCAGACGGAGCAAATCCTCGACTCGGTCAGAAGTGATTAAGTTCTTCTCAGTCGACTGATGTTACATCGTGGTTTTGCTTATGTATGATTATGGCTCACACGGGAGACCCCGCCAATATGGTACCTGTGATTTACAATTGGCGATACCCGTATTTGATTTGGTTGTTGTCAGTTCGGTTCTAAGGGAAGATCGTTTATGCGATGATTTGTCCCTAATTTCAAACACTGATAGTGGCAATGCGATACGTTTTCGTGTCAGGTGAGGCGTTATTCCAAAAGTTCTGCACATTCGGGGAGACGCGAGTTCGAATCCCTGTCCATTCACTAAGATTTGCGTTTTCCATGGTTTCCCCGAAACACTCCACGTGAATTTCGGGATGGTTCCTTTAAAAGACCCCCGGTCCTTTGCTGCTTATAATTACTTAATCGAGGGGTAAGTAAAAAAAAAAGTTCTGGGTAGGTGCGAGTAAACAATTTTTGAACCCAATTAGCCCCTTTGCCAGGCCGCTCTGTTGTTCTGATTCCACGTTAAACTGTAGGTCCCAGAGGAAAGGAACTGGCCGTCCTGCCTCTGACACAATGGCTTAGTATGCCTCCTTCTGGAGGATCCAACCAACCTCCGGGTTGTGGACTAAGTTAGGTTTTTTTTAGTATAGTATGGTATATTTGTTTTAGTATAATATAGTTTTAGTCCAGTATATTAACGATTCTATCTTAGGGTGACAGTAAACTCGTTGCTGTCTCGTCCTAATAACAACAACGAAGCCATCTTATCAGCAGTTACTCTGACTGTGCAGATGAAAAACATAGCCTACTACATCACGACAAGTAAATATGTTGAAATATTGACTACGTCGGTTTCGATACCAACGATCTCTCCTGATAATAAGTATCTCGAAAAACATTTCCCGTGGGTATCTTTACTGCTTCCGGGTAGCTCTCATTTGCAGGGTAACGCTTCCGAATAGTATTCGTATGCCAAGTAACGGAGACTCATCACAACAATGCGGGAAGCTAAAGCGTCCTATAATGTTCATTCTGCCATATTTCGACTTCAGGTATCTCTTTTTTAGATATATTACTTCCATAAAATAATTTTGTCAGAACTTATACAAAATTGTACTTGCACTAGCGAACGACGTGTATATCGTGAATTATTCTGAAATCGGTTACAATGAAAAAAGAAGCAATTTTTGATAGGAGTTGCAGCCACTCGGAATTTATTTGTTGTGTGACAAATAAAGGGTGATACTTAATATCGCTTAATGATTTGATGGGCTGTGGGCCCCAGTAACAAATGTATTGCAGGATATGTAACTCGAGAAACAAAATAGGTGGCAGAGATTCTAAGAATACTGTACTTAATTGAATTAAGAGAATGTTGTATCTACCTGCTATTAAGAGTCGTGAGCCGACAAAAATAGAATTTTAAATGCAGTATGTATTTGTGTCATTTAAGCTTTGCAGTTCTCGGTATAGAGCGGGCGGGTGAGCTATAACATGCTGGCCTCGCATTCGGGAGGATGTAGGTTCGATATCCTTCCGGCCATCTAGATTTAGATTTTCCACAGTTTCCCCAAATCACTCCATGAATGCCACAATGCTTCCTTCGAAAGGCCATAACGATTGCAGAATTCCTTTCCGTTCCTCCCGGTCCTTTCACTTCTCCAATGACCTCGACGTCGAAGAAGCGTAAAACCATAACCAAAAAGAAGTTCTCGGTACACATGAAACTTTCAGTTTTTGACTATGATTATCTTGAATATTCATAAGTGTATATCGTTAATAGGTATTTTTTTCTCTATTTGATACTACAAATCAAAAAAGATTTTCCAAAATGCTTTCTCACATATATTCTCTGTAGTTTATGACTATCGAGTATTTAAGTGTCTAAAGTCATAGTTTTCAGCAAAAAATATAGTAGTATCGTTGGAGCAGCGTCTACTAAATCTCATTAAAATTGTTCCAAGTGATAAGACATTAATAATTGGCTACAACACAAACGGGGATTGAATTTCAGGCCCAGCCAACCAGATTTCTGCTAACCATGACTTGCGAAATCACTTTAAACGAATCCTGGGATATTTCCCTCAAAAGACCATGGCAGAATTTTTTCCCATTCCTTGTCCTTAATTCTCCGAAGGGTCTACTAACCTGATTATCAAGGCCCTAAGTAAAAAAAAAAAAAAAAAAAAAAAAAAAAAAAAAAAAAAAAAACACACACACACACACTGTGCATATAGTTACAGGAAACTAGCGTGGCTGATCTCCATTATGTCCACAAGTACCAACGTGACGATAAACACTGTTGAACATGTAATAGAGAACGCAGTGTTTGTTTATTTTGCAGTGAACTTCACTTACAGCACTGTTAAATTTAAAAAGTAATAGATTCCAAGCCACGCTTTCATTGGTTCTGTCATTCAGTGGACTTATTTCTCTTAATAATTTATCTATGCCATTTGGTTCTTGCCTTTGACTGATTCCAAGAATTTTTTGATGTTATGAGTGTTATAAACGTATCTGTGACGGCCGCCTAGAAATTTTGTTTGTAATTTTTTCCGCAAACGAAATTCCACAGTGAGCACCAGCAAAAAATCTAAACCAAGCGACTTGCATAGAGCGCAAGATAGAAACATTCGCACCAGGAATTGTTTGTTTTCAGACCGTATTATGTCTGTCTAACGAACTTTTTCTAACCCTAAACAGGGGATTACTCCAAAATTTTACTGAGTGACTATGAAAACGATAATCTGGATTGCAGGTCATACCTCTAAAAACTCCATGACTACGGAGATAAAAAAAATGCTGCAGTTAAAGGAAATATAGTTGTGTATATGTCTGCTAGTTTAGATTCTAAGCAACCAGTAAATCTTGACTCATGAAGATGATATAAATTTTCGCAAACAAGAAAACATTGTCGTAAAACTCAGAACATTCTGAGTGCGTATAATTAACAGCCATTCAGCATCAGAATGTAAGTAGGCACTGGCAGTGCACTTACTATTCTTATAATTCCAAAACCCTTAAACTACTACGTTAGCGTTTTTGGAACACGTTGTTGCTTGGGACTGGAAATGTACATGAAGTGGACATGGGAGCGAAAAACTTGTACCTTAGGAAATAATGGCACACAGAACGTACCATAAGCTATATCCTGAGTGATCTTCAACTTCAACAGTGTATCTTAATTTTTTTGGCTTCTTCAAAAATATTTTGTCTTTTTCATGGCTTTATGCTTCGCCTACGTTGAGTTCATTACAGGGGAAGAATGATTGTGAATAAGGAATGGGAAGGAATTTTGAAGAAACCAACTCGACATTCGCCTGGAGTGATTAGGGTGAACCAGCGAAATCTAGATGACGGGAGGACGTTTCGAGCTCGCGACATCCAGTATGCCAGACGTGAGCGTTGCCGGTCACAAACCACAATCGGTATGGCAGGCACACCACACTATGGAGAAAGCATTATTCATAACGTCAAATTATTATTGTATGCATTACATTGATTCTGCGACTTACGTGTCTTAATATACATTAACACATTTCCTGTATAAAAACTATTCTTGTACACTAAAGAGCCAAAGAAACTGGTGCACCTGCCTAATATCGTGTAGGGTCCCCGCGAGCACACAGAAGTGCCGACATGGCTAATGTCTGAAGTAGTGCTGGAGAGAATTGACACCATGCATCCTGCAGGGATGTCCATAAATCCGTAAGAATACGAGGGGTGGAGATCTCTTCTGAGCGGCACGTTGCAAGGCACCCCAGATATGCTCAATAATGTTCATGTCTGGGGAGTTTGATGGCCAGCGGAAATGTTTAAACGCACAATATTGTTCCTGGATCCACTCTGTAGCAATTCTGGACGTGTGGGGTGTCGCATTGTCCTACTGGAATTCCCCATGTCCGTCAGGATGCACAATGGACGTGAATGGATGCAGGTGATCAGCCAGGATGCTTACGTACGTGTCACCTGTCAGAGTCGTATCTAGACGTATCATGGGTGCCATGTCACTCCAACTGCACACACCCCACACCATTACAGACCCTCCAACAGCTTCAACAGTCCCCTACTGACTTGCACGGTCCATGAATTCATGAGGTTGTCTCCATACCCGTACACGTCCATCCGCTCGATACAATTGGAAACGAGACTCGTCATACCAGGCAACATGTTTCCAATCATCAACAGTCCAATGTCTGTATTGACGGGCCCAGGCGAGGCGTAAAGCTTTGTGTCGTGCACTCAGCAAAGGTACACGAGTGGGCCTTCGGCTGCGAAAGCCCATATCGATGATGTTTCGTTGAATGGTTCGCAAGTTGATGGCCCAGCATCGAAATCCGCAGCAATTTGTAAGAGGGTTTGTAACATAACATACGTCTGAGCCATACAGTAATATCTGTGGCCGGCGTCGTGAGGGAATGTGATGTTCTCTTTGTATGAGAGTAGTGGATCTTTGACCGTCGTCAAGAGAAGTTCGGACGGGGGAACATTTCGGTTTTAATTGTAGAAATTGTGAAAATAAAAGAAGATTTGGTGATGTGGATCATGGAAACTAGTAATGTGTTATATTCACTGTTTTGAATGAAGTGCGGTGATTTCAAGTTACTGTGAACGTGTCAACAGTACTGTGGAGAGCGTGGGAGTTTTTGTAGTTCAATTTCTCTTATCCCACGAGTCTGCAGTTTTCGGAAAAGAAGTCTGATTCCTTGTTTAAACATTAATTTGGTGGTGGTACTTTCCGTCGGTGTGAATTAATAAGTTTATGAACTTGAATAAAGTTTTTGTGTAGATGTTCATTCTAAAGTGTGTGAACTTATCAATTAATAAACCCGACGAACAGTAGTACCTAAACCTGGCGACCGCGGCTTAAAGAAACTTTATTTAAGACAGTAAGTGACTTTTAATTAATCAAAAATCAGTAACCTGTGGATAGCTTTCAGGTTGAATTTCTGTCACGTTGAACAATTCTCTTCAGTCGTCGTTGGTCCCGTTCATGGAGGATCTTTTTCCGGTCGCAGCGATGTCGGTGGTTTGATCTTTTACCAGGTTCCCGATATTCATGGTGCACTCGTGAAATGGTCGTACGGGAAAATCCCCATCTCATCGCTACCTCGGAGATGTTGTGTCCCATCTCTCGTGCGCTGACTATAACACCACGTTCACTTAAATCGTGAACCTGCCATTGTAGCAGTAGTAACCAATCTAACGTCTGCGCCAAACACCTGTTGTCTTATATAGGCGTTTCCGACCGCAGCGCCGTACTCTGAGTGTTTAAGTATCTCTGTGTTTGAATACGCATGCCTATACCAGTTTTTTTGGCTCTTCAGTGTAGTTATTAAGTAAATTTGTGTAGTAAACCTAGTAACAAAGTTTCCATTTGCAGCGTGTTTCGCCTCTGTTGTGGCTGCAGCTACAATATGCTATTTGACAGTATTTACAATATGTTACAAATTGTGGGTATTCGCGTAAATTAATGCTTAAGAAAGCAATTTTTGTTAAATTTGAAAAGGAAGGTGGTTTGTTTTTTAGTAAAAAAGCGAAATAAAAATCAAATTTTTATTGCCTCTTTTCACGTGACTGAAAACGCTCTGGGATTGGCGATCGCTTTAGTGACGTCACCTGCCTGTAGGCGCTGCGGCTGCGTATGGAGCGTTTCCTATTATCCAAGTTTTCAACTATTTTTATTAATTGTTGCTGGTTATCTCTTTTTACTAATGAGATTTTGTGTTGAATATAAAATGAAGAACAGTTTGTAGAAGCCTACAGCGGAAAAATACCGAAATTATTTGTCGGGCTAGCTATAGAATCAACCCCCGACTTTTATTCTGCGGAGCTTGAAAATGTAATAACATCAATACGAGAATCATTTATATCTAAACTGGAATTTAGAGATTATCAGAAATCCTTCCTAAGATAGACCAAAATTTTAAATTAAGTTAGTTGGTTTAGGAGATGTTTACGAGAAAAATGCGAGTCCAGTATAATGTAAGCACAACAGTTAAATTACTGGGTGTTTTGGGACAGTTTTTACTAACTTTAGATAAGTAATTATAGATAAATGATAATTTTTTCAACGAAACTGAAATTGTGTATTTTTTTCCGACCGCATTCACTTCACCGCACGTAGAAATTATGATGTTTAAGTGTTCACTTTTAACGAGAAGATAAGTAACGATGTCATAGTGTCCAGGTAGCTTCATGGTTAAGCGTGCTATAGGAATTAGAAGAACCTGCGTTCGAACCTTTTGTGTGTACATTTTTTTTTTCGTTTCTGTTTGCTGTTTGTTGCTTTACAGAATCATGTTTCTATTCGAAGAAGTCATAAAACGTCATGCAACCGTTTGAAACATAAATTGCTGCCATACAAGAAAACTTTTATAAAAAGATGACCATGCGTAGTGGAAACACATACGAACATTGCATTTCCTAACTATATATAAATGCAATTTATGTTTTCTATTTAGTTTTACTATCTTTCTACAGGTCTGTTCGAGAATTTCAATAGCTTTAAACTTTTCACTTAAGCCTTGGACCATTTTGCAAAAAGGCGCTCGTAAATGGGTCCAGTTTTTTTTTAGCCTATCCTCTTCAGGCCTGAGCTCGTAATAAAAGTGCAAATGCACTACTATTGTGTTATTTACTTTGTGTTAACGCTAGTTAACAATGAATGACCATGATTTTTTTTGAAACAATAATTAATATTTTATAGATGGAATTTATAGTTTGATTTTAACTGATAAATGACTGTACAGATTTAATGTTATTAAAGCAGTGAAAAAACTTGTAAATGGAAAAAAGATATGACTTTACCTTTATTTCTACGAGACATGCTGTACAGCTGCAGAATCCCAAGTTTCCAATCAGTGCTGCCAACTTGTAACGCTCGGCAGAAGATCGAACAAATTAGCTGTGAGTCGTAGATGATACCACAGGGCAGAAAAAGTTCAGCCGCACACTCGCCCGAGAAATAAATAAAACCTGGGGTATCATATATGATACATCGGCACTGAAGCGGTTATAGCAGACATATATACGAACATTACCTTTTATATGAATAGGTTAGTAGTACCACTGAAATTAGAAGTGATTAGCTATGCCATCCGGCGTTCGCTTTGAGCCAGTTCTTCTTGTGACTGAGTGAATTTTTCATTTCACTGGTCAGATCAAGGATTTGGATAAGTTTAAACCTTCCGCCAAGAGCGTGGACCATTTTGCAAAAAAAAAAAAAAAAAAAAAAAAAAACGCTCATAAATTTGTCCAGTAGCTTTCTAGTCTATAGCGAACACACATACGAACATTACCTTATATATATATGTTAGGCTCAAAAACTGAAAACGCCCATTAAGCAAAATCCACGACCACAACATGTCATTCGCGGTATGGTACTTAAAAAACACACATAACTCACATTTTTATTATTATTTTTATAGAGCCTTGAATCGTGACGGGGAAGAAAAATCATATATATCAGACGCAGCATGGACCCATTCGTCGTGAACACAAAGAGATACTAATAAGCCGCAACGTGTTGTGGCCGTTTTCAAGAATCCAGAACGCTTTTTGGTCGTTTTTTTTTCTTCGGTCTTAGAGCCTAACACACACACACACACACACACACACACACACACACACACACACACACACACACACACACACACACATATGTGACAAATATATCGTCATTGTGTTTCCTTCTATGAAGACAGTATCATTTGCCTAGTTGTGGACGTTGTTTAGCTCTTCCAGTCTATGTCTAATACTTGAACTACTCAACAACACTCAGTAACGCTCTGCCCTCGCATTCGGGAGGACACGGGTTCAAATCCCCGTCCGGCCATCCCGATTTGGGTTTTCCATCGTTTCTCCAAATCACTCCAGGAAAATGCCCGGATGGTTCCTTCCCGTTCCTTGTTGCCAGTCCTTTCCCGCCTCTAATGACCTCGACGAGAAGCAAATATTATAATAGTAATAAAAAGAGAAATTGGATACTTGGTTGCTACCCTGTTTTGAATATCCCGACTGTAACATATATCGAAACATGTTTCGCTGATCAAGCCGTGAAAACGTACAAGCTGGGGAGTCGCTGGGAGTAGAACAGCAGATGCTACCCGCCTTACATTGCTGAAGTCGCCCTGTGGGTTCGCAAGCAGACTATTGTGAAACAGTCACAAATTAGTATTTGATTTCAGGCGTGGAAGAGTGGCATTTATGTCTATTAGGCAAGCATTGGCATAATTTATCCAGGGAAATACTAAACAGTATAACTAGAACAATGAAGGATATAAGATAAAAATTCGTGAAATGGGAAAGTGAATGTGTAGAAACATTCGTACCGCATGTTCCATCGCAATTAAATTAAAAGTAAAAAGCAATAATGTAATGTTTGATACCTAAGATACCAGTAATAGGAACAACTATGCCTGTTTTACGGCTTATTCTTTGTCCTTTATTTCCACAAAGTTATAGTAATAAATCGGGAAGCAAAAAACGTATTCTGTTTATTGGGTTTTGTGTAACTCATGATTTCTCAGTGTGCCAGAGGGAGTCATAGAATTTATCTGTGTTTGGTGGTATTATGCATTAACTGGAAAAGGTGTTACGTTTAAAAAGGATTCCCATACACCGTAATATATAAAGCTAGAGCTTCGTATATACGTTTCGAACCATTAGTATTGTTAGTTTAACGGTATCTTTTATGTTCATTAAGAAGGGGTATAGTAAAACTCATAAATGATCTGAAGATAGTAAATCTTGCGTCTATGCAATCGTATTATTCATTCTCCCGTTATTTCCATCAGACAAGAAACATAGTTATAAATATATTCACTGATTTACTCGTGAAATAAATAGAACACTTTTGTAAAAAGTAATGTTTTGTGGTTATTGATAGTTTTTTTTTTATTGTTTACGATTTTTGTCAAGAGACTGGAAGGAAATCACTGATGGACTTTGCGTGGAACTCATATAGTTAACAATTTATGTAACTGTGGGAAACCGAAATCTGAATGCCCGCGAACGAAATCAAACCGGGTCCTCTAGAATGCGACCTAGGTGGGTAAAAACGTCCATAATTCAAGCCTTTAGCTGTTACATCTCACTTCCAGATATGGTTGTGTTTGAGACAATGTTCTCGTAAAACCCGCCAACTACGCCAACGTGATACGAATTCTCCTTTTCTGTCACTATCATTTGACCCACATCATTTAAAGAATTCTATACCTCGACATTATTAACGGAAATAATTGTTGATTAAGAAACGATAAACACGGAAGCTGCTTCTTATTTCGCGAATTTTAAAAAATACATGTCCGTTAGCTAGCGGTATCGAGAATTAAATTCGTTGACCTACCGGTGAAGATACATCTACATCTACATATATACTCTGCAATTCACAAAATTGTGGGTGGCAGAGGGTGCTCAGCACCAAAGCTAATCTCTTCGCTGTGCATTCCAATCCCTAATGGTACGAGGGAAAAAAGAATTCATATAAGAATCAGTCAGGCACCTTATTTCTCTAATTTTATCTTTCCTGTCCTTCCGACTCAAATAGGTTGATGGAAGAAGTATTTGACTACACTCAAAAGTGAAAGTGGGAGTAAGCATGTTTTCCAATAAGTTTAAACGAAACGTGTATCGTCTATCTACCAGAGATTCCCAACCTAATCTACTAATCAGTTCTGTGACGCTTTCATAAGGACTGTAGCAAGCGGCTCTTCTCTGTACTTTCTCTATACTTTCGATCAATCCCTTACGAAACGGGTCCCAAATGGCACAACAATAATCCAAATGTGGACGCACAAGAGATTTGTACGCTATCTCCTTTGTTGTTCATTACAATTTTTCAAGATTCTACCTATGAATCGCAGCCTAGTATTTACTCTACCTACTAACGAATTAATGTGTATGTCCCATTTCATGTTCCTTTGTACTGTTACCCCCAAATATTTCATAGAATCGACCATATCAATAACTGAACTGTTTACCTCATATTTCTGAACAATCGGATTCTTTTTGTTAGTTATGCTCATTGTCTTGCACTTTTTACAATTTAGAGTAAGTTGCCACTCAGCGCACCAAGCCGAAATAACATCCAGATCGCGCTGAATTTCTAAGCAATCGGCCAAATTTCTTACTTCCCTATGATAACCGCATCATCAGCAAACAATCTAAAAAGGCTTTTCACTTTGTCTCCGAGATCGTTTATAAAAATTACGAAAAGAATTGGTCCTATGGTGTTATTTTTATACAAATGATCTATTAAAAGATGAAAATAAATCGAATGTAACTCAAGTTTGTATGAACACTTATAATTACTTCTGCATCTTGTGAGTTTCATTCTTAGGAGTTCTCAAATGACAAAGCTATTCAAATCAAGAGCTGAAGAAACGAACGCTACCTTACAAGAAAATAAGTGACGATTGCTGAAAGTAGTACCGGGTGAGATGTGAAACTCAACTTGAGCTTTTGCGTGTGGAGAATGTGTAACTGATAAGTTTAATCAAGTGCCTGAATACGCACTTTTGTTTTGATGATACGATCACCCCTCCACCTGTCGTGTGTTGTTTGTAAACAAAGTTGACCTTGAGGGTGTTATGTAATTGTGTGGTGGTGGTGGGGGTGGGAGAGGTCGGTTTGTTATGAAGGAGACACCGACAAAAAACGCCGATGAACTGTCCCTCGCATGCCACAACAAACTCTTACGACGTAGCGCAGGGTAGGTCGTCTGTAGGTCGTGGACCTGATACGTATCCGTCGCATCACCCAAGAGCATTCCATCCCCGCTCCCAGCATCCAAGGAAATAGTCTGTGCTATGTTGTGTACATGTATCCGGACCCATATGCTAGCTAAATGCAGAGACAGGTCACAGCATGTAAAGAGTCATATGGGTGGTACCAAAACAATGAAGATAGGTCGATTTGGTGACGTAATTAACTACAGATTCGCTCCTTCAAGTATCCACGATTCAAGATACGGGTAGAATTGTAAACTTCTTCGAAAAAAATAATTAAGATGCTAATAGTAAATGGCAAGAATTTAATTCAGGACATTTCGAAATAATAGATATTGTAAAAGTTACGGCTAACCAAAAAGAAATTTCCAAATCTGTAAGTAAAAAATTGACTCATCAGCCAGAAGTGTGGTTCAGGTTTTTTTAAAAAAAAAATGTATGTCACGATTTATATATGGGAAACGTGAGTGAAATATGACTACGTAATACTATGATGTTGACTTGCGGTTATTGCAGTGAGAATTTAATTAGTTCTTTCTGTAATGGTTTTTCTTCAACCGAAAATTCTACAGTTTAATCGGAATAATTTGGCTTAGCATTATATTTTAGTTACAATAGTCCAAACGGTGGCAGGCAGCTTGATGACAGATTCATTGACTTCTCATTTCAAGGGTCACCGCTTCATTACCGAACAAGAGCAGAGGTGGTTTTATTTAGATATTTTGTTTGCTTTGTATCGTTCCTATCCTGCAGACTATGAAGTTCAAAATGATGAAGGTATTGTGGAAAAAGCTATTAAATTGGAGAAACAATTGCCTCTGACTGAATGGTCACACAGCCACAAATCTTTAGCTCCTCCCATTGTTCCACGAACTGACAATCCCTGGTTCTAAATACCCAGTGGAAATATTGAACACACTCTTAATTACAAGCCATTCGCAAATTATTTATATATTCGATGGATATTAAGGTTGATGGTTTGTAAAAGGATGAAAGAAGAATCGCCTCATTTGTATCCATTTTTTTGTACGTTACAGAAGTGGACACCAGTGAAGCAGTTTATTAATATTTCTTTAATATTACCCACGACTTCGTACGCGTGTATTAAGAATTTCGTTGCCAGAATTGAATATAGAAAGCTATTGATAGCGTAGGATTGGTCGCAAACAACACAGAGTCGGCATAATATGACAGGAAAGCCATCGCTATATCATTCTACCGTTGAACCTGTCTCATGAAGAGAATCATCTTCAACATTTTTAAAAACAGAAAAACAAACGAAGTTGTGGGGATATGGGGGGAGGTGTTAACTAAGGGCAGCTTTATTTTAGTTTGGTCTTTTCTTCATTCTTCAGCATGAACATCCGATTCTTGGGTTCTAATAACTTTAGCTGTTCGCGTCCTTCTAGAGCTATACCTAGGCCCAGTTTACTCCACAAGGCATGTCAAAAAAGTAGGCAAAATAAACTGGTGCCAGAAACATTTAAGCAGACACAAAATAATAGTACAGAGAAAGCAGTCATCTGTACTAAATAATACGTTATGTCTCTAAACGAAATTTATCAACTAATCATGCACTAACATAATGCTCATGAAGCACAGCTTGAGCAACCGATGTAACATTACAGACTAACACACACATCCGTCACTCTGTCACCATTCGATAAGTTCTCAAAATTTCGTGACTACAGCTATTATTCCTACCGAAAAATTGTCCTGCGCCCTTCCTACGGATACAAAGTATTTCCTTGTCAAATTCCATCAATATCGGTATAGGCATTTAGTCGTAAAAACGTAATAAAAAGACAGAGACTTACTTCCGCATTTATAATATTATTACTGCAGATGACACACACGCTGACTGGAGAGTAACAACCCTTGAAGGATCAATGCAATGTAAAAAAGCATACACCAGCATTGCTGGACCACCTACGATTTGCCTCGCATTGCACCCCTAAATTTGTGGTAGCTACAGTTTAACATGCAATCCGAACAACCGACGGTCCAGACGTGACTCATACGATCAAAAACAAATTTTAAAAATCTTTGCTTCCACAGAGAATTGGGTAGGAGACCACGCTCGAAACATCACCAAGTAAGCACTTTAACTACTGACCTATCATACTGATACGCTGAAAGGTAGTACAGAGACCGACACACCTAGGCGTCTGTCTATCAACGTTCAGTAATTTTAAAAAATTATGTGACAACATGTATTGTTTATAAAGCAAGAAGTATGCTATGTCCATCCTAATGCCAAATAGCATCTCTTCGTCAAATTTCATTACGATCGGATTATCCGTTTAGTCCAATACTTGCGCATTTATAATATTAGCATAGACACACAGCACACTTATAAAAATCATAATACATGAAAAATTCAAGAAATTTGGCTATGTCGTAAACATCAACGCATATGGTGAGGAATAGACTGTTGCATAAAGAAACCGAAACATAACGCCATCTACTGGATGGTTACCCAACCTGGATAACCAAGTGTTGTGTCAATACATTAGCATACCGCCATTTGTTAGAAATTTATGGAAATATAATAATAATTTCGTGTGGTCGGAATGACCTGGTGACAGGGTTTCTACTGACTGCGTATTCCGCCCCTGTCTTAGCCACCTAAAACTAACCCGGTAGTCCTACCGGGTACAGGGGACCTACAGTTTAACGTGGAATCCGGACTACGGCACCGTTCTGGCGTAATTCACATTATACAGCAAGCTGTGCCAGAAGTAAAGGACGGGTTAAGTGCCTATATGAATTCCCGTCGAGACAGGGATTCGAACCGGAGACCTTTCTATTTCCAGTCAGACGCATTTATCACTGAGCCACCAGACCACTCAAACTTACGGAACTGACAAATAATTACAAACCATTGTCCTATGATAAATATTTAATGAACATTTAATTCGCAATAATATATATTGAAGTCAATAATCGAGATAAAAACTATCCTATCTTCTAAGCTGGACCAGATTTCACACAGTAAGGCAAATTTCATCAAAATCGGGTAAGTAGTTTAGGAGTTTATCTCCGACAAACATCGTGACATGAGGTTTATATATATATATTATATATATAAGATGTGCTGCTGCTATCTAGTGGTTTTGCTCTGAACTGTCTCATACGCGTGGCTTCTCCAGTTATTCCTTTTGTCCTTCAAAGGTCAAATTCCGAAAAATTTCGTTCTTAATGTATAATGTTGCCTGAGTGGTCACCTTAAGTGATACCTCATTTATCGATTTCTGTTAGGTATCAAAACAACTCGTTATGGAAATAATGATACTTTTGCCCTTAAAGGGTCAAATTCCTAAAAAAAATACTTTAAGATATGATTTGACCAGATCAGAGACCTTAATCTTTTAAATGATACCTCATTTATATATTTTGTTTAGATATCAAGTGAGATAAATGGCACAAGAGGAAAAAAATACGTTATGGAAATGATGATACTTTTGCCCTTTAAGGGTCGAATTCCGAAAAACTCCTTTCTTAAAATATGATTTTACCAAATTGGAGAGCTTAATCTTTAAAATGATACATCATTTATCGATTTCGGTTTGCTACCCAGGTAGATAAATGGCTTGTGACACAAAAAAGCGCATTCTAGAAAATTGACATTTTTGCCCTTTAAATGTCGAATTAGGAAAAATTGCTTTCTCAAAATATGGTTTTATTAAAGGGGGTATCTTAATCTTTAAATGATACCACATTTATCGAATTCTGTTGGATATGAAGGCTAGTGACGAAAAAATAAACCTTTAGAAACAATATACTATGTATGATGAGATAAATATATGTATGCGGATAACCCACAGCGGGACTTAGGTCATAGGATAAGAACCTTTCAGCTGTCATGAGCGAAGCAATAAAATCTGAACAAGCGGTATAAATAATTCAACGGTTGCACTAATTTTTTATTTATTTATTTGTGCGTGTAGGGTTTTGGGGTCCCAATTGGCAGTCGGCAGTGAGGTTATTGCAGACAAGTAGGGGAAATCGACGCTGAATTTAATGAAGGAATCGTTCAAACTTTTTACAGTGTTTTCATGAAACTATTGAAAGGCTGTGATAACGAAAACTTTCTTTGGCTTGTCATTTGCATTGAAGTTTTCGCGGTATACCGACAAATTCAGCGTACTAAACACAACATTTCGACCACTTCTGCGCTCATCATCAGATGATGACAATCAGTATGTTTCAACAAATACTGATCACTGAAAAAACTGGATGACTGACCATCCTGGTTATCCTCTATGCTACGCCGGTACCGTTTCAGGCTAGGTCTTACAATTGTTGACACTAAATAATTGTGTTGCTGGAACGCATTCCATATAAATCAGAGACTCGTTATTCCGAGCAGATCTATAAGGTGAAACACACGTCACCGCATGCTGTTACAACGTTTAAAAAACAATCGTCTTGAGCCGTAGCTATGGAATATGCTTTGCTAATAACTTCAATGAAAAACGTGCAGTAAAAACTGTAGTTACGTTAAATTCTCCTAGGAAATTTAACATTTTACTTGAATTTTATTCTCTCTATTACTGTTTATTTCCTTTACATGTTGTAGAGGACCACGCCGTTGCCTCAGGCATTCGTGATACCGTGATGGTGTCCGGGCCTGACATGGCAGTAACTGGGTTGAGCCCTAGTGCATAAGAAATTGTCTCCATCGAAAAGTGGCCGGCATGGTAATGGTGATGGTGCACGATACCTAATAACCAGATTGTGCACCAAAGTCCTGAGTTAAATACCAAACTTATCTGAGTTGTGTAGGGAATGATATGTCCGTCCAATGTGGACGTAAACTCGGTGAAGCACTTGTCTTTCGGAAGAGTAGGCCTGAATGTAGCGCCACTGGGATTCATCCTCTGCGTCCTTTCACTTCTCATCCATAACAGAAACATTACATGGAACACTCACACCTGTTTAATAACACTTAATAAGCTAACCATACCAAGGAATGCAACAGGGATACTCGATACGAAGGAGTAATATCCACCATGGTCCTGCCTACAACACCGGGAACGGCACAAAGCTTTCTCTATGGGCGACGAAGATGAGATAATACGCCGATCAAAAAGTAAGGTGAAATTGTTTATAACATGTAAATTATTTATTTATTCTTCCAAATCAATTTCATCCCTTCAAAGTAATCCCCGTCCGATAAACCGCACTTTTTCCAACGCTTTTTCCAGTCTTCGAAACAGTCGGATTAGTCTTTTTCCTGTATAGCCTTCAAGACCTTCTTCGATTCGGTTTTTATCTCTTCAATCGTGTCAAAACGGCGTCCCCGCATTGGCCTTTTGAGTTTGCTGAATAGCCAGAAGTCGCACGGAGCCAAATCAGGCGAATACGGTGGTTGCGGAACGATATGAGTCGAGTTTTTGGCAAAAAAAGTCGCGAAGAATCAATGCAGTATGACATGGTGCATTATCGTGATGAAGGAACCAAGAGTTGTTCGCCCATAATTCCGGCCGTTTCAGACAAATAGCATCACGCAAACGACGCAAAACGCTCAAATAATATTCTTTGTTGACAGTTTGGCCCGGCGGAAGAAATTCATAGTGCACCACGCCACGATAATCAAAGAAAACTGTCAACATGACCTTGATTTTCGATCGACTTTGCCGTGGTCTTTTCGTTCTTGCTTCACCTTTTGCACGATATTCGCTGGATTGCTCGGTGGTTTCAGGGTCGTATGCGTAAATCCAAGTCTCGTCTCCAGCAATGATGCATTTCAAGTGGTCCTCATAGTCAGACAGCCAAGTTTCACACACATTAACGCGATGCTTTTTTCCAAAAAAATTGAGCGATTTTGGCACCAATCGAGACTTGACACGTTTGAGACACAAAACATTCTTCAAAAGTGTTTGGGCTGAGCCAAATGATATTCCAACACTATCAGCGAGTTCTCTAATTGTTAATCGTCGATTTTCAAGCACAATATCTCTGTTTTTTTGGACGTGGCCCTCGTCGGTAGACGTTAATGGTCGTCCAGAGCGCGGTTTGTCTTCGACACGTTCTCGGCCCGCTTTGAACTCGTTGTACCACTTGTAAACGTTTTCTTGCGTCATTGTTTGATCACCACAGGCCTTCCGCAACATTTTCAACGTGTCCGCACAAGAATATTCGTTCCGAAAACAAAATTTGATGCAAGTTCTTTGCTCAACAAAATCACCCATTGTAAAAATCGAAAAATTCACTTTTGGTTGTATACAAAAGCACGTGCAACTCAGAGATAATTAAATCCTTTGACAAACAGACGCTTGGCAAATGTTACAGACAGTCCTACCAACATAGGGAAAAAAATTTACCTGCCTCCCTAATGCCCGGGAGTTTTAAATGACAATTTCACCTTACTTTTTGATCCAAGTCGTACCATCAAGAAATTATGAAAGATTGAAAAGACAGTTTGTTAAGAAGTATTGTCAGGGATAAGGTCCTGTAATGCAGAAAACTTTCAAACACTGCCAATAATCTGTCGATAACTAACTGCAGTCTCGACATCCCAGGCACGAATACTTTATATGTAAGTTTTTTTTAATATATATATACAGTAAGGGTAGTATATGTTACACTAGGTCATTGAGATGTTCACAAAAAGTAATAGGAAGTTTTTTGTTTTATTTTTTTATCAGTACCGTATCGTGTTGAAGCAGAGGGTAACAGTGTTTCAAAAAGAATACTCTGTGGACATACTGACTTGCAACTACAGTTAAAATACAATCAACATATTTACACTGAACTTCTTAATAAATTCCCGATGTATTTGCCCCAAATTCAAGTTCTTCGCTCAGGTTCAATTCTCGGCCCAGTGATACAGATTTCGATTTTCCACGGTTTCCCAAAATAACTACAGGCGCATGGTTCCTTCTTGAAGGCCCTGACTGGTTTCCTTCCGGTTTCTCACCAAAAAATCTCTTCCTGCAGTAAAAATATTTAACTGCAATCAAAGGAAAATAAAATCAAGTTGTATTCAATAGTGGCTTCACTTTCGTAAGATTTATGATATGGTATCTCATCGGGTTGTTATTATAACTGAGGTCGCCGCTCGCTTATCAGTTTCCACCTACGACCCTGGCAGCGTAGGAGTTGGCCTCGGGTTGCCGGGTCGCTGGTTCGAATCCGGTCGCCGGCTTGGATGGTTTTAATTAAATGATGTGTCCGTCCTGTGTTCATTGTCGGTACTCTGGTGAACAAAAATCTTCTTCTTGTCCTTAGCATTAATCCCGCATTGCAGGGCCTGCTTTACTAGACTTCTGCTTCCATTTGTGCCGATCTTGTGGATCTTCTGGTAAGGCAATGACTAGATGTACTCCCGCAAAGTATCCAGCCAGTGCTTCCTAGGTCTCCCACGTTTCCCTTCTGCCCTCTGGTCTTATATCGAGTGCTGTTCTGGCCACTGACGTGTTGTTGCTGCATAGTACATGACCGTACAGTCGCAGACGACCCTCTCGCATTTTCTTAGGGATTTGAGCCACACCAAATGCCACCCGAAGGTTCTCATTCCAGATGCGGTCCAATCTAGTGACTACCTACGGCCAGCGAATCATCTTCATTTCCATGACAAGCAGTGTTGTTTACGTCTTTTCGTGACTGGCCAACATTCGGTTCCATTCAGTGCCACGATGGTTCTGTAAACCTTTGATTTAAGGTGCAGTGGCACGTTCTGGTAGAAAAGATTTTCTCTGACCTGACGCTATTTCAACCATGCTGCGTTGACTCTGTTTCGGACGTCTAGGAGTGTCTGACCATCCAAACTGAGTACTAATCTCAGAAAATACTTCACAAAAATCATATGTACGTACAATAGCAAAAATGATTTAGACTTGAAGTGTCAACGTGGACTAGTAAATTCAGTACTAGCATAGAAAATGTGAAATGGCTACAAAAACTTTTCACCTCTTTCCGTCAGTTCAGTACCCACCTGTTATCCTTTGGAGATTATTGTGACTTCCTCATCTTTCTGGCAACTGTCTGGTCTGTCAAGTTTCATAAAACGTCTTGGCTACTTATAATTACACGTCCCACGAAATTGGCGTAACAGTTTCATTATTTCGCCTATAATTTAAGTCAACATACGAGGTAGGGTTTCTTGTAAAGCAATAGTCAATATTTACTATTATTTTTGCTGTTGCTCAGGGTCCTGCCCTACTTTAAAAAAATTCACATAATCTTGTAAGAGAAGTAGTAGTCTTATTTTAGCGCAGTACCATTTTAATCAATTAACTTCTGAAGCTCTGGCTCAGTTTATTTTATTTTTTCATGAAAAAGACTAATGTTTTTTTAATTTCTTTTTCAGGAGCCGGCAGTTCTGATTGGCAGAGGTAAAGCCCGCGGAGGATAGCCTTCCCTTCCCCAGGGGCGTAGCTACTATGGGGCTAGGCGGTGCAGTGCACCGGGGCCCCTACGCTCAGGGGGCCCCCAAGTATACCTCAGGGGGCCTTAACGGTAAACTGGCAACCCTTTTTTTTAGTTATACCGTCGTCTAAGGGGCCCCTCACTGTTCAGGGGGGCCCAAACCACTGCTCAGGGAGCCCTCAGCCTCATCTCAGGGTGCCCCTACCAGCAACACAAAGCAAAAAAACATCGTCTATCTGGCCTGAGGGCCCAAAATAAATTTTTGGCACCGGGGCCCTTGTTGAGCTAGCTACGCCACTGCCCTCCCCTCTGTCTCCCGCTGGTTATTTGACAGAAGCCTTCCTTCCAGAAACTCCATTCTTTTCATTCAGCTCCAAGCAAGAATTGTTAGCTGCAGTGAAATCTAAACCCCGCTGTACAATTCGTAGCTAGCTGATATTCCAAAAGAGGAAAGGGCCAAGTTACTTATGTTTTATTTTGTTCTATGTTTAAGAATAACAATTGGAAATACAATAGCCTCATACGCATGCAGCCAGATGAAGTTTTATGGAAATAAAGTATATATAGTGGTTTATTTATCATGGAAAATATCTTAACTCCTGAATATATTCCTATTAATTTACTTTTAAAATAATAATGCAATTCTTTTGTACTGTTTGTACATTCCCTTTCTTGGTAACCTTCGTAAATGGTTATCGATTGTCACGGATTTATTTCTTACAAGTAGTTACGGATATCTTAAGAGTACTCCGAGAAAGTAGAATTGGAATTGATTACTCTCCTGTACCATAAATGTAAGTAATTCTTTTTTTGTAAAGTTCAAACCCCGACCAACCAGACGGATTTTGGTTTTCCATGGTTTCCGAAATCACTTCAGGAGAATAATTGGATGGTTCCTTCAGAAGACCATGTCCAAATTTCCGTCTTATTCCGGCTCTAATATCTCCGATGTCGACGGGCCGTCAAGCCCGAAACAAAAATAAAAAACACAAAAAATGGGAATAACTTCTTTTGGTCGCTGACACAACTCATTTCATTGCTTTCCATTAGCGTTGCAGACAACCGATTAGCACAAATTACGTATAGGCCTATTACTTAGCTGCCTGTTTGTTAGTCTCCTCTAATTTCAAACTCGTCAGTTGATATCATTGATACTACTCAAAAATCATTCATACAGATTCGATACCATTTTTTAAAAAAAAACTTTTTGCTTATTTTGATATAGGAAGTTAATTCTTCACCCTAAAAACCTCTGCTGAATTGTTTTTCCCGCGACTGGGTGGAAAAATAAACAAACATTTCAGTTGTGGAGAAAACTTACTTGAATTGTTAGACAGCATATATTACTCTTGGGAAAACCTCAGGGATTCGATATCAGTGAATGAATAATTTCTTTTGCCTAGTACAGAATGGCTACCACTTTTGACTTTTATTCATTGATTCTGGCTTTGGAAAATACCAGTGATGTGACCTTCAATTGATATAAAATATTCGGAAATACAAAATACTATATTCCTTAGAAACCTTTGTCTTTCAATAAATGGATCTCTCCGGGCTAACTAAAATATGTGTGGATAAAAAACTGGAAAGAAAAAAATTTCCTATAAAATGCGTTTTATCATCCACATAATTTGTTGCTTTCGGCGTCCAACGGTTAACAGAATGAAACCGCTGCAAATTTCTTTCACTCTTACTCACTTTCAGGCAGGATACACTCTTCACCTCCCAAAAAAAAACAAAGTTTTGTCTTGACACTGTCTTTCAGCATGCTGAGTAGTGCAGTCGCTTGGCAGTGCAAGTGTAGCCAGTTGATTCTAAGTGGTGATGTGCATTTCTGGGCTGTCATTAACGTAGCAAGGATTGTTTACAATACAGTTTGTAAAACGTAGTTATTTGAGAATTACGATAACACCGTGTACTAGCCGAACTTCCCGAAATATATCTCGTATGGTTTGGAAAAAGTTTTCATTTCAGTAAAAACGTCTATTTCACGTTTAATCATATGTTTATAATAATGAGACATCATCATAATTGTTATCATTGCTTCCAACTTCACTGTTCCATTTCGAGATTTCCAGTAATTTCTAACTTGTGGTTTTATCATATATCCGATCGCCGGTGTAAGTAAGTGGCCTGTTAAGACTTGGGGGAGTGATTTCTATTTGTTTTTTGGGTCTCTCTGTCCCTGAGCCCTTGACATTCCTTTCTGCCACCGCCGCGCCACGTGGCTTTGTTTACTTGTGACGTCACGGGCAGTACTTTTCCTGTTACGCCTCTGAAGGTGACCTGCTTCCCGCCACCGGTGTAAGTAACCGGATTGTTGATACCTGTAGAGGTCATTTCGTTTGTTTTTGGGTCCCTTCATTCCTTCCCGCCGACGCCGCACCACGTGGGTTTGTTTGTTTACGTCCGAAGCGACGTCACGTGATCGTGAGCGTGTTGGCACGCCCCTTCCCCTGTGGCCCTGCGACTGGGGGTGACCTACGACAGGTCGGCGGAAGGTCAGTTGCGCAACACGGTGACACTTTTCTACATTGACCATAGGTCATTTTTGACCTAATAGTGGCCTTAAGAAAGGTTCTGTTTATAATACGGGAGGTTACAGTAATGTCCTTGTGACTTCAGAACAGTGGTTTCGAACGTCAAAATGCGAAATCGGTAGAACTGTCCACTAATATCGGTATATATATACCCAAAATCAGTAAACGAGAAAAAAAAGACAATCCCAATAACCACAATCTGCGTGGCACTTTGGCACAAGCACGACGCACAAAGATGAAACGAATGACATGTACATATAAGTATAAAAATACTGGGAATTTCGTTTAGCAGCAATGTAACAACAGAATTATTAAATTTCATCACTATGTTTGACACATTACATTATTTTTATGTGGAATATCATTGCTTCTAAAAACGTTTTACAATGTGTTTAAATAAGGATATTGCATCAGGAGCTTCTAATAGAATAAGAGCTAAAAATACATATTTTTTCTATACGATGCTGTTTTTCATATCTCACTACCGAGCACAAGTGTTTGGTTGTGCTAAGATCATTGGACTCGTCAGCAATAAGCAAAAACTTAGTTTGTCGCAGAACTTCACATAAATTATCAAAACTTTCTTTACCTATAATCTGATCAATTATGGCGTGAACTTTCGTAGTAAAACATTTTATTTCTTCTGCAATTTTTGAACCGGGACAAACGGACTGTATCAGTTTCGTTAGGTGCTCCATAATGGTAAATGATCGATTGCGTTCCGCAACAAACGGGACTAATAACAGTGTAAGTACTGGTACTCAGTAGAGAATAATGAAATATTATTACCTTTTTAAATTTACATTTCAGGATTTTGAGTGTTTATCACAGTAAATGACGGTAACTTTCTGATTTTATATTCTTTGTTGATACTGAATGTGTTTGCAAAGAATTGTGTTTCTTGAGAGCGTCTTTCCCTGATGTAATATTAATATCCTTATTACAACACAACAGGCACAGTTTGCGCTTTTGCAACATATCGGTAGAAATACCGAAAAATCGGTAGGTTCGAGGTCATGCAGTATTAGTATTATTTTTAGGGACAGAGTTGTTCAATGTGATCTCCTACACGCTCAGATCGGTTATAAACACTCAGCAGCATTATAATCTTGTTGAGAGGAATAAAAAAACAAGGTTCGGATATTAATAAATCATACTCAAAGAGCTAGAAAATATTTACGTTACAGAAGCCATCAGAATTATTACATTGTATAAGAAAAAGTGTCTCTGTAAAATCCAAGATTTAGTGACAACAGATGTCATTCCATTTTAAATCTCCAGTGCCCAAATTTTTTCCCTGGAATATAGGTTAATCTGACGAGTGATTGAACAGAGACCAGCGAACACCTTGTGAAAGGGTTTAAGTAGCTCTTTGTTGAATTAGTTGACCATAACGACGGTGTATCAGTTGGTAAGCAATCTGACAGCTGATTGGACCTTGTTAGGTTTTGAGGTTAGGTCAGTGTTTATTCATTGGCTACGAAAATTAAGGATTTATTAACTGGTTAGCTTACCCTACTGTTTATGTGGTCCGATGTCATCAGTACGACACTATCGCTGTACTTCGAAGCGAAGCCGAATACTTGTGGTATGTCCATAGCTGATTCTGACAGCAGCGCCAAGCTGTCTACTTATAACTTTCTCGACATCCGGATCTGCGCAGTACTGAGATCGCATGTGCACTACAGTTGTATAGTCTGTTCTGGTGTTTCTCTACATGTATTCTAAGAGTTTTCCAGGAAGATAAAAGTGTTTTTGTTATTATCAAAGATGTGAATTCTCTATACTTCGATATAACTGGTCTGTTCAAAACTGTCGAAGTTTGCACCAGAATATTAACGATAAATTGTATAGTATTTCGTACCAAAAAGGAAAAACGGACCCCTTACAATGTCCGCCCTCCGTCCGTATGTTAGTTTTATAATTTTGCCACTTTTCCGCCGCTTTTGATAAGATTTCAGCGGAAGGTGTGTAGTTTTGACCGCATAACAGATCCCTAGAAAAATAACCACTTCTTCCCAAAAACGAAATGACACATCCTTTTTAGCAAACCACAATGATCGTTGTTTTGAACAGTAGGTATTAAAAAAATTCAGTAAATGCTGTATTGGGGCCTTTTTATTTAACTGCGTAAGTCGTTAATCCCCTATATTCAAAATGATGGCATTTAGCGACTTTCAACTAACAATGTTTCGTTTAAGACACGTTGTCAAGTTTTTTTTTTAATCTTCATATTATTTTACCGCCTACAAACTTACTATTGTGACCCACAAAATAAGCCTGGCGTTTAAGCAATAACGCTTATTTGCTTAAAATAATGTCGGGTAGCTTAACACATCCATATTTGAAAATTCATGAACGTCCGGTTTGGTGACGAATTCCTGTGAGGACTCGGCTTTACATTGTTCATGTCAAGCATGTAGTTATGGTCTATGGTTCTGGTTCCACTAAAGATAAGAGGAGCCACTACAGTGGTGGAATGCATGACATTTTTAAATTCTGATAACAGGCCGTAGGGCCATATGAATTTATTTAAGTAAGATACACAAAGAGAACACATATTAAGCAGTTGCTAAATTTTATAACTACAGAGAACCAAAACTAATATAAGATGCGAAACGCTCCAACTCACAATTTATTTTACTTCACATTTTTAGGTCATTATTCACCAATTGTTCCTGACAATGCATGAATTTTCGAACAACTCACCGTTAGTTGTGAAGAAACAAAGTTGTGATCTTCCAGTAGCAATGTTTTTAGCTGAATGACAAGAAGGTATGCTTCGTGTGCACAATGAGAGCGGTGTAGTGGTTAGTAGTTAATAAGATATTTGCGCATCCAGAATTTACTTGCTCAAATTCCGTTCATAGCCGCAATTTTGCAGGGCATCTAAAGTGAACGTCAACTCTAGGGAAGATCGCATTCGGTATACGAAGTAAGCTTGAGGGTGCTCTGTGATGTGGATTCCATGTTAATACATTGGTCCATTTTTCTCGCTAAGATCTCTAGTTTACAATAACTGACGGCAGGTTAAAGTTCTTGGCTTTTAAGTAGTATGCATATAATTCTGTGTGGTCGTAATGACCTGGTGATAGGGTTTATATTGGCTGCACATTCCACCCCTGTACTAGCCGCGTTAACCCGGTAGTCCTACCGGGTACAGAGGAATCCAAACCACGGAAGCATTCTGGGACCGAGCGTGGTGGGTGAACGGTTAACGTTCGGGCCTCGCATTCGGAAGGACGCGGGTTCGAATCCCCGTACGGCATCAAGATTTTACCTTTAAGTAAACAACAAAAAGAAGTTTCCTTCATATTATGTTAAGCAGAACAAAATCATCTGTCGCTTCATTTTTTTTTTTAACCCTATTACCTTTTTCGAAAGCGTTTTGAAATGTTAAACTGACTATTGCCTTTGAATACACAGATAGATTGTAAAAGTATTTGATTCACTACTTAATACTAAGTGTTTAAGGTGTCATACTGCTGATCGAAAGGTCCCCGGTTCTAATCCCTGTCCCGGGCGGATTTTCATTGGCCCTTAACCCGACCTTCACCTCTGGCACAGCTTGCTGTGTTATGTGAAGTATACCAGAATGCTTTTTTTTTTTTTTTTGCTTGGTCTTTACGCGTCGTCGACGGCGTGGTCATTAAAGGCGGGATGGGACGGGGGACAAGGAACAGGAATTTTGAAGGAAGCATCCCGGCATTCGCCTGCAGTGATTTGGGGAAACCATGGAAAATCTAAATCTGGATGCCCGGAGGGGTATTCGAACCGGTGTCCTTCCGAATGCGAGGCTAGAGCATTAACCGCTTATCCACCACTCTCGGTTGAAGGAAAAGAAACACAGCTGAGGATTCATAAAACTGGTAGAACAAAGTTAAAATAAATTTATATATATTCTAGAATAAGGTAAAAAGAAAGTCAACAAGAATGGGACCTGAGGACATAAAATGTAGAAAAAATCCGGTAGTTGTATGCACAAGGGTATAATCTATCTTCTGTATCTGTTGATTCTTTTTAAACAAACAAACAGTAAAAAAAACTTGGAATTATTTGAAACGATTGATAGTCTAACCAGTATAATTGAGACATTAGTTTTGTCGTTGAGTTGACCTTTGGAACAATATCAATTCAATGAAACGGATTCTAATTTTGAAGCTCGTCGCCAGCAGAAGATAAAAAGATATGGTGGAATGTAGCCGAGTGAAGGCGGGAGATGCAACGATAAACGAGACCTTCAGACATGTTGATACGATCGAACTAAAACGAGCAGTGTTGGTGCTGCAGCTAAGTGCTGTCTAACACAAACGAAAGGCGACTTTATGCAACAGCTGCATTCGTGTCAAATAAAATATTTTCGCAACGGGGCGTTTTGTTGCTTAAATGTCATTTTTATTGTTGTTTTGTTTGAAATTATGAGGTCGTAAACTAATAAAAATTGTCATTCTTTTACAAGTCGGTGTCGTATAGAAGATTCTGCATCGACAGACATAACTAATCTTAATAATTATTATTTGTCTTGTATTTAAATTTTAATAGACGCCATGAAAACATCAGTCATTCAGAATTTTTCACCCCAAGAACAGAGCGGAACCAGTTACTGCGCCTTGACATGACTTATTAGCTTGATAAACTATTATAAGCCGCGCTAAAGGTCATTCAAACAATTTTGATCATCAGGACTTGGGTGCGGGGGAAGGAGAGGGGGTGCTGCTCAATTCTTAATGACCAGGTTGTGCGCCAAAGTCCTGGGTTAAACCACAAACCTCCAACAGTGCATACAGTGTTGTAAGTTCTCACTTAGTGGTGACTTGTCAGTCGGAGTGGGACCAAGCCAGGCGACCCCTTGGTGTATTTCGGAAGAGTAGGCATGAATGGTCCGTTACCAGCTTTGATCCCTGATGATAACTGCCTACGCTTGGACACTGCCAAGGAGTTGATACAAGAAGAACTAAACTCTAGAAATGGGACTTCGCTTCCAGTTCAGTCAAGTGTTTTGTGTAAATTCAGAGAACCCGGATCTTAAACTCTCCTTATCTATCTTCAGTTATAATCCCCAACGTCTGTTATCTCCTAATGAAAAGGCTCTGGCAGAAGCTAACTTTTAGAAATTAATAATTTGACCAGACACAGAAATACAGTAGATAATACTATAGGATTGTTGTTTGAGGAGCCGTTGTGTACCCGTGCAACGGCCGTGAGTGTTAATTTATTAATTTCTAAGTTCTCCCCGAGTATAAAAGGTCCCCATTCTTATCTTGCGCCAAAAACTTGGTCTCTTTAAAACGTACAGAATGTCCCGAGAAGAGCTGACGGCTAGTTGGTTTCGACACCTGCATATACTTTAGGGGCCGTCCATAAAGTACGTGAGGTGAAGTAGAAAGGGGGGGGGGGCTACGGAAATCTCACGTGAGGTTTTTGCAAAAATTGTTCGACTGTAGAGCCAAAAAAAAAAAAAATAAAATAAATAAATAAATAAAAGTCAAAAAAGTCTACAAATGACGCGAAAGTCGATTTTAGGGGAGTATTTCGTCGAATAGTGGGGGTGTAACCGGCTTTTGGAAGGGTCTGACCTAAAAAAAAAAAGGTCTCAAAAAGTTGCGAGGGCGATTTCTAGGGGGTGTGGGGTCTCACGGGGACCAGATCGCACGAAGTCTCACCAGAGGGGGGGGGGGGGGGGCGCGGAAATCCGGAAAAACACCTCAAGTAATTTATAGATGCCCCCTTAGTGAAGGCCAGCCGACAACACTCGTGAAAGTAAAGGAGGTACTATGAATATGGCTAAGTTCCAATCAATCATGGTTTCTCCAAATCGCTCCGGGCGAATGCCGGGATGGTTTCTTAAAAAATGCCATGGCCAGATAATTTCCCGGTCCTTGCTGTCAGTCCTTTCCCGTCTCTAACGACTTCAACGTCGGTGAGGCGTAAAGCCATAAGTTTAAAAAAATATAATAAATCGACTCTCTCCAGCCCATGAAGCAAAGAAAATACATTTTCAGCTCATTATAGTTCACAGTGCGATAAAAGTAAATTTTATGCGAACTGAAAGCCCACCAAATATCTAAACTACCATAACAAAATATAATAGAAAGTAAAATCCCATTTCATACCTAGTGATTTACGCCATTTTTTATTATGATAGATTCATTAGATCAGGGAGAGTAAGGGCCAAGAAACGGGAATAAATGCAGCCAAGATCTTTTGAAGTAATCTCTACTCGGAATGATTTCAGCAAATCGCGTAAAACCAGAATTCTGATGGCAAGAACTTGGATTGAACATGCGTCCTCCCGAAAGCCAGGGCAGTACGTTAACATCTCATCAATCATACACGATGCCAGAGTGTTGGATTGTTAGTATACACTTTTATTTTATTTTATCGTATTTATATCAGTTTAAACTAGGCCTCTGGTAAATTCGAAATACCATTCCAAATTGACAAATATTTTTTTTTTTTTAAATTAATGTCTGAGATATTATGACCGGATGAATTTTTAATAGATTCCACATCCCAGATATTTTAGGACATAGTCTTTACGAATTTTGTGCGAATAAGTTAATCGATTTATTGACGAAGAAAGCGTGATTTTATTATTTGCCAATCAAATACGCTTTGGCGAACGGATTCGTGATATAAATGAATCGCAGTTTTTGGTTTAAAAATTACCTGGAATGCTCTACAGCATTTAGGCCGGGCGCACATGGACCCGCAGTTGACGCAGGCGGCGCAGCACAGTTTCTGTGTGTCTACCTATTGGGGCGGAACAGCGCGTATTGAGACGCAGAGCAGGGCAGCGCAGTACTGCGCCGCACGTGGCCTGCGCCACGTTGTGTTCACGACACAGAAACTGTGCCACGCAGCTCACTCGTGCCGGATTTTGCCGCAACACTTCTTGCGTTATTTATAATGTTGCTTCACTTTAAAATCATTTTCAACTATGGAACAAAAAAAAACTGATTAATCTGGTGCGTAACCACCCTGCGATTTACAATACCAGTCATAATAAATACATAAACATTAAATTTAAACAAGAAATTTGGACAATGAACCCAAGAAGTGGCGAGAAAATTCAGCATTTATTTATCATACAATTGTCCACTTACAATTTTCACTTATATTTTCTCCTTTTGAATTTTTAATAAAACTTTTTTTTTTAAAAATAAAATTGATATATAGGCTATTATTTTATTTGTTTTCTTATTATTTGCACTACATCATTCAATAGTGTCCTCGAAAAACATTTTTTTTTTTTTTTTTTTTTTTTTTTTTTTGCCGTGGGACACGTCCGACTGAATTGAGCTGTTCTGCTACTACTCCTTCTTATGAAATAAAAGAGAATTACATTCTCATAAATGTAAGGTACCATCAAACGGTAAATAATAAAATAAATAATCTCTAAAATACTGCCAGATTTTCTTCAGTTCAATAGGCATTTGAGCGTTGTCGAGAAAATAACAGGTTGGATTATGCCGTGAATCTCCGCTCGAGTCATCCGGAAATAATGCATAAATCTTTTGAGAATTCTCTTGTCACTGCAGAAGCCAGATGAGAGTTTCTTCTTTTTCATATACTCACTTTTCCATAATTGTATCTAACTCAGCTTGTGATAAAGTAATAACTATTTTCCAAGCTCGGCATCCCAGTCTGATTCAGAAATAAAAAATCAAGGTTTTGCATCGAGAAGTTTTTGGCTACGCTTTTTTGTTGCGTTTTTCGCACAACACAACGATGCTTTGTAAACTGCCGCACGAAACTGCGCTCTAATATACGCGAGCAACTGCCCGACACAGTTTCATTGTCTGTGCTGTCCTGCTCTGCTCTGCGCTGCCCCTACTGCACCACGCAGCTCAATGTGCGCCCGGTCTTATATGTAGGCTTCCTGGTGCACTAATATATACAACTACGAATACAAATCCGACTGTATTGTACGCAGTAAATACAATATATGTATTGCCAGAAAACGCATTCAATCACAGACAGCAGCTCTGATAAGAGTATGACAGAAACTTTCTTATTTGGTTAAAAAAAAGTTAACACGTTATCCTGTCATGCTATGTAGTAGCTGTAAATGGTTCATATTTTTTTTATGATTTTATTACTCATTCAGTAAAATCCGATAGTTGATCCACCGTACAGCATAACTTTCTTCTATCAGTTCCTTAGGATTTCTGAAAACGATCGCTTTGTGTTTATAAACTGATGTGTTTTGAAAAGGATATGGAATGTCGGAGAATCGGAATTCACCAGTCGTAGAATATGGGTCCTCTTTTTAAGTTTGTACAGAATTAATAGTAATGGCCTATCAGTATCTGTATTGCTGAATCGATAGCCTGATGGTGTATTTTGTAACGTCAGTTAAGGGCTGTTACGTGTGTCTTGCACCCATATGTATGGTACTTTTAGTATACATTGGTTGAAATAGAGTTGGGTGTTGTTTACAATTACTCATTCATAAACTTCGTCTGCTCACACGTGATGAAACTAGTCGCTCTGGGCGGTTCGATAAACACAAGCCGGATATGTGCTATCTACAAAGCGTTATCTGCCTTCCATCTGCAAATATATCTGATTAGTGGAAGATTATCCGTGAAATATTGGTCTGAATCAGGAGCCCAACATCCTGTTGTCAGTTGTTTGTTGTTTCTTTCACACGTATCCGCGTAATTTCTGAGAATTGTTGTTCTATTATTGTCGCTTCGAGCTAAATGGCGCATTGCAAAATGTTTCTGCGACAATGCTGCTAGAATGATTAAAACTGAATGCTTGTCACTTGTCACAAGAGCAACAAGAGCAAGCACTGTGTAATCTACGCACTGAGATGACCTTAGCTCGTCGGGATGTAGACCTGTTTCCGTTGCCGATGCAACGTTTCATTGTCACTCGGCAGCTGACCGAAAAGTCCGTGAAGTTGCACTCCGACACGACTCTATCCAGCTGCACCAAATCTGAGCTGGGGTGTTGTCAACCCAGCAGCTTCAGATGGGTCACTAAGTGACTCAAAAATGGCGTTATATCACTCTAGTGGCTGACACCTATTGGTAGGATCGCTACTCTTCAAGCAATGAATAATCGGGCTTTGTGCACTGTATCCATATCACACTAGGCCAGTGTCGGGATGGTCTTTTCAAAAGGAAATGGCAGAATTCCTTCTCGTTTCTTCTCCCCAATCCTTTCCTGCATCCAATGATCTCTACATCAACGAGGCGCAAAACCAGAAAAAAAATATATTCACATTGCGCTTCGTTACTCTCAAAGAGTCTAAGATGGCCATTTACGTCGATCTGTGGAATATCTTCAACGTCGTAGCCAAAATGTCTTACATACCCTTTAAAGTGCTAATGGTAGCTGTCTGGTTTTCAGGGTCTTGGACCAGGTCAGCATGGGTCAGGTACGGGTTTGGCACATTAGCTGGAGACAGGTGAATGCTGCCAATCCCTTATCTTCCTGTTTAGTAGGAAGAGAACAAGCAATACGACTGAACCTCACTCTAAAATGCCAATATGAATAATTGTACAAACTTGAAACAAGGCTTCAATCTAAAATATTCCAGTAAGATCATAACTTAGTTACCAAACCAAGCAATAACCAAATGGTAATCCTACATGACGACGGAAAAACGTCGCAATAGTTATAGCGACTAGCAAACATGGCACCGATGAAATGTGGTATTTAATACTCTGAAATACGTTAAAACGCGTTAGACTCTCTCTTTTTTTAAAAAAACCCTGAAGCTCTTAAAGTTACAACATGTTTAGACCCTCCGAAGTTAAAAAAATATATTTTTGTTGACAAAATACAAAAAGAATGATAACAATATTAAACTGGCAAATTTAATTTATTTAAATTTTGTATAGACATTCTGTTTATAGAAGAAATGTTCGCAATATTCGCAATGAAAAGATTCTCAGTTTTTGTAATATATTGTACATATTCAAATATATGCCATCTTGTATACATTCATTTCGATTTTTTTAATCCAAATAATGAAGCCCAATTGTATATTTATTAAATGTATTATATTTAGGGAAAAACGTAATTGTAACAAAGTTATCTTGTGAAAATATCTCACAAATAACCCCCTGTGGAGTCCTACACAAAATGTTTAATTTGTGCTACAGAACAGAAATCAAATGGAAAACGTGTTGGTTTTTTTGCGAAATTTGTTGTTGCTTAAACTTTATATGAATGTAGCTAGTATTAAATTTCTCTCTTTAAACTTACAATTGTGTGTTAAACATAATGACGAGGTTCAAGAGCAATTGCCATTCAGAACAAAATTCAGTTCGAATTTGCGTCTGGTCTAAACTTGCTCTTTTATTGTGCATGCAACATACAATGTATGTTGGAGGAAAGAATTTCTTTTTAGTTTAATGAACACTAAGACAGAGATGCCTGCTTGGATAGAGAAGTGTGATGAAAACAGGAAAGATTCGAAAACGCTGTGAAAAGAAAACAATAACGGATATAGACAAGATAACCATATCGATGTATAAAGCAAGGATTAAGGCGCGTATCCCTTATAATGGCAGTCACTGGCGATTAGGTCATAAGACTCTTAAGAGCAAGGGTGGCCAACCCAAATGATCTTGCGGGCCACTTTGGAAATGCATTATAACTCCGCGGCCGCATATAAAATTATTTATCCCCATATTAGATTTAGACCCACTATAGACATTTTTTTTGGAGTGAAAAATTGAAACATAATGAGTTGTTATTATTATTGTATTTGCTATTATTCTTACATGTAAACATAGATAATATAATAATAATAACACTAAACGTAAGAAATATATAACACTAAAAAGGAAATATAAAAAATATTTTGTGAAAGTGTGATGAATCTTGCGGGCCGGAAAAATGTTCAAGGCGGGCCGCGAATTGGCCACCCCTGCTTTAGAGGCTTGGTTTAATACGCTTCAGACCTCCGTGGTAACTAGACACTTCATACAATTAGCACAATCTAAACATTTATTTATCCTGATAATAGTTCCTTAGGCAATGCAACAGTATGCGGTAGATTTTCAGGGCGATTCACGTGTTTAAAAGTTCTGGGGAATTCTGTCCGCTAATGTCGTCGATGTTCAACAATATTTCGTTAATTTGGTCGATGTCATACCAACATGACAATGGCCGTAGGATTGACGGTCGAAATAATTTTGAATATCAAGGAGATTACCAGGTAGAATATCATGTTAGTGCGCTGAAGTATTTGATTTGATTAACATTTCGAAATGTAGTGTTGCGACCACGAAATATAAATGGAAATTCCGTAGATGTTTACAGATAGATTTATTGGATTAAAAAAATCCAAAAGTTGTATCTTGTTGTGACAAAAAGGGATAAGGCATTCAAGTTGCCGAAAAGTCGAACGGAAAGAGCTTCCCAGGACGGAACAAGCAATACTACTAGTGCTGACTCATAGATGTAGCTAGGCATCGAAATATGAAGTGTTAACACTGGGAATATAGTAGGTATAGCGGCGGTTCAAGTCGACACATTCGAGGTATGGTACCGAATACGTGAGTTAAAGCAACAAAAATGAACTATTAATAACAGGTAATCCAAATCAGATTTATACTGAGCTTAAAGTATGGAACCAACCACTGCTGACTATGAATGCTGAATATCAACAACAATTAAGCTATAGTTACTGAGGTAACTCGGACTTTAGTAAGTTAGATTCTATTCGAAATGTTGAATTTATCTTGTATAAAAACGAACTGTGACGTGAACTATCGTAGATTTAACTATGATTGTGCATACAGTTATACGTTAATATGTTACCTGTCCCACCAAGCACTCTTATACAGCTAAATTTTCTTACCGCCAGAGATTGTGGTGTATTTACTCATAGTTGTAATATTCACATAATAGTATAATGACACACATTTTACAATCAACAATACTAGTACTTCGTACTAGGGTCGTATGAACAAGAAGTGATGAAGAAAACTAAACGTTTCTCACGTGATTATGGGAGGCACGGTCTTCAGTGGAGGCATTTGGCATAAGAACTTTGTGCCTAGAGTAGAGGACGGCATACTCTAACGTCCAGTGTCAGACTCAAGTCTTACCAAGAACCAGTAGGACCCAAAAGGCGATGGCCTCGGACGATGTCATTAACGTGGAAAAAAAGGATCGATTTTATTACTCCACCAGGCAAAACTCCGTCACTCCAACCACGCACAATTCGGTGACTGTACAGCGTTGTGACCTAAATTCAGCGTTCTTGAGAGCCAAAGTGCATGACTTCAATAGGTGGAGTCAATTGTGCCTTTGGTTAACCGTACGGGAAGCTGAGCTAGTACCCGAGTTTTTCACTCAACAGCTAGTCTCACTGCAACAATATTTATTTATACAAGCAGCCACTACCGCCTTGGGATTAGGCCGAAAGGAATAAGTACCTGTTATTACGGCGAGGACGATGGGAGTACTGGCACCCTTTGGTCCCAGAAAATGTTACCGCGGGGATCCTCGCGGAGGCGGCGGTGCCACAGCACACTGACTTCAGCTGAGTCTGTGAAGGAAGCCAGAGACTGTAAAGTTGCCTAAGGTGAGACAAACGTATCAACGCCGGTGCCGGGTTGTGAACAGTTTGTGACGGACAATGGCGTTGACGAGGAAGAAAGCGTTTAACGTGAATGAACGATTAATATGTGTTCCAATATGACAACTTCCCAAATAACGACTCTGAGACAGTAAGATAAATTTACTCTAATGCTAGCTAGTGAAATAAAATACTTTCAGTCACATTTTGCGTGATCATGAAGTAATTTTTTAACTTTAAAATTAATCAGCAATAAATTATTACCCATTTTGTTTATTTATTGAAATAAAGTAAACTTATTACTATTGGAAACCAGAATCACATACCAATTACGGATAAATGATAATTAGTTTCCAGTTAAGTAACTGCTTAAACGAGTTACTTCAGTAGCTAGGTTCCATCGAGTAAAATTTGTTTTTACAAAATATCTTCTATCCATAGTTCCCATAATTTCTCCGATTCTGGATACATAAAATTGATCTAACCTAAAATCAAATATAATTTGTCCAGCTAAATGTGTTGGCTCGACTTAAGGCGCACCCCTCGCCTGTATGAAACGCCATCCGGCTCTAACCGGATACGTGAAGTGTTACTGGATGCAGACAGGAGTGATGCCGATGTCTATTGTACTGCTGCAGTTTATGAGGGTACCAGTCACGGAGGCGTACTCTGCAAGGTCGCCACCCAGCCGTGGCGAAATAGTCACCTCACCCACGCTCTCCACGTTATCTTCTACACTCTGCAAGTAAAACCACTCATTTGTCTTCTGTGAGTTGCCGATTTCCTGAATATATTTGTTGTAAGACATAGAACGGCTGGCTGTTCAACTGTCACCTACAAGTTCATGAATGCGTTGCAGGTTTATATCTGACGGGTGATGATGATCCACGCGTTACAGTCGACGCGCTCTAAAGCCACAAAAACAACAAACAACAACACGTAACAGTAATCTTCAGTGGGGCAACCCTGGCACTGCAACTCACAATTTACAGTGGATCAATGGGTGAAATGATGCATGTGGCAGTTTTCAGTAGTGAAATGACGGTCGCAGCTGAAATGTTCAGCTTATAGTCTTCCGTGAACCAACAGATACATACTGGACTCTAAACCTCACTATCTTCACTGGACCAATAGGTGAGATGAATTACGCTGCTGTATTTGAGACCTCACAGTTTTAAGTTGCTCACTGGTACGCAGTACAACTAACTACTTTCACTGTACCAGCAGGCGACATGTAGATGTGCCGTGAATCCTAGTCTTCAACGAACGGACAAATGAGACGAGGCATACAGAAACACCTTACACCCTACAGTAGAATAACACGTTAGATAATGCACGCAGCTGAACTTTACAACTCACCGTCTTCAGTGACTAACAGCTTCGCAGCTGTATTCTACACCTCACAATATTCAGTGGTTCAATAGGTGAGACGATGTACGTATACAGCGGGAATTTATAACCCTCTATCAGATACAAAGCTCTGTAGTCTACAACTCACAGTTTTCAGTGGACCAACTTGTGAGGTGATGTATGCTGCATAATTTCACAGCACAAACTCTTCAGTGGATCAACAGGTACGTAGCTGTACTTTACTTACAAATCCTCAGTGGACCATGTAAGCTAGCAATTATCCTGGGAAATGGTCAATCAAGTATTAGTTAACCACTCCGATAGTGGATTATCGCGTGTTATTTAGACGAGAGTGGCCTAAATTCTCCTCTTTCAACACATGCAAGCCGTTAGCTCGGATAAACAAATTGAGAGATATTTTTGACATAGTCTGGAAGTGAAAAACTCACTGTTCTGGTCGAGATACTAGTGAGTTTAGTTAATACCATTCCTTGACACAACTTTTATAACACTTCTGTTACATTGAAACAAGTTTCCGACACATTTCACAAGCTATTTAAGCCTTTGTTAAAACCTTTGCTCACTGCATTCAACCTTCAAGCGGCGCGACACACATCTGCTCTGCGATGGTTGGCAGCTAACATCAAGTTTATCCCCTAGCTAGTGGATTGTGCCGTGAGACATGTGAGATACAACAATATATGCGCCCAACCAACAATCGCTGCTAGCACAGCTGTGCTGGCAAACATAGAAGATTGTTACACAACTTAGAAAAAAAAACACTATGCTACCCCATTTACTAAACAAACTACAGTCTGTGGAAACCCAATAATAATACAAATTAAGTTACAAACATTGATACAGTTATTCAAGATACTTATAATTAAAAAATACAACATAACTCAATAATAATAATAATAGTAAATTAATAATAAAAATTACTGGGGGTTAGTGATAATGTTACAACCAACAGGTGAAATGATATATGCAGCTGAACTTTGTACCTTACGGTCTTCAATGGGCCAATAGGTCTATATCTTCACTCTGCATCTTACAATATTCAGTGGACCAATAGGGGGGATATGTCTGCGGCAGGATTTTACGCCTCACAGTGTTCAGTTGATCAACTGATCCAGAATTTAACTTTCTCCTTACGATCATCAGTGGACAAATATGTGAGATAATTTGTGCAGCAGAACTTACATCTCACAATGTACAGTACAGTACAGCAACAGGCGAGGTGAGATGTGCGCCAATACTTCTCAGAGCGTTCAGTGCAGTCAAGTCTGCAGCTGAACTATACACCACATAGCCTTCAGTGGAGCAACAAGTGAGATGATTTAAGCAGCTGTACTTTACACCTCACAGTCTTCAGTGGACGAACAGATTGGCAGTTGGACTTATAAATTTTGCAGTGCTCAGTGAACAACAGGTGAGATGATTTATGCAGAATGACTTTACACCTCACAGTTTTCAATGGAGCAATTTTCAACGTCGAATAGGCTACTCTGTATTACCGTTTACGTTGGCTTCAAGTATCGAACGGAAGTAGAATAGGCAGGTAGCAGACACGAATGATCAAACAGGCAAAGAAACCTCAGCGAAGGCCATTCATTCATAGGAACCTTCCGCTCTACGATGGTTGGCAGCCAACATCAAGTTTATGCCCTAGGAAATAGTGTAGTGTGCGGTAGTAGACACATCCGGATGTGAGAAAGAGGAAGAATTCTAGAGGCTTTCGCTTCGATTGGTGACGAAATTGTATTTCTGCCCTGATGTGGTATATATATATACGAGGGGGTACCCAAAAAACCGTAATTATTTTTCAAAAGGTATATATTTTCAGATTTTTTACAAAACAACCTTATCCCCTTCAAAATACTCTCTATTAGATCTAATACAATTGTCCCACCGGTGCTCCCACCGTTCGAAACATTTTCTGTAGTCATCTTTCGAAATGGCTGACAGCTCCTCCCTCATTGTTTTCTTAGCATCATGACTCATCACCAGTAATGACCATTGACAGTAAATATGGATCAGTTTCAAGCCGATGTTTCAAAGCACGACATGTTTCAACTCGACGTTCTTTTGATTGTCAGTCAGAGCCCGAGGAACAAACATAATAATCCACTAATCTCTGACAGTTGATCAATGTCTGTCGACGGTCTGAGAGCACAAGCTCTCGAATTTTTTCAACATTTTCGTCGATTCGGGTAGTTGATAGCCGTGCAGAACGAGGATTGTTATCAATCAACATGTCATTTTTAAACCAAGTGAACCACTCGCCACTTGTGTTTTTCCCATAACGTCATCTCTGTAAGCTGTTTTAAACATTAAAACAGTTTAAGCAGCATTTTTACGGAGTAGAAAACAAAATCAGAGCTGCACGTTGTTCACTTAAACTTGCCATCATTAAAAACGAAACATAACAAAACAGAGCTAGCAAAAGCAATCACTGCAGATTAACAGAACAAGCCAGGTCGACAACACAGGTGGCACTGAACTGACAATGAGTTGCGCTATAAACGCCTAGCGGCAGAAACGCGTACTACACAAGCTCCGTCGGCGGCAGTGCTATTCCGGTTATTTTTGGGTAACTCCTCGTATATCATAGAAGAGATACACGAGCCGCACAGTAGATGCATACATACTTCAAGGTTTGTCTTCGCATATTAGATTAATTCTTTATGGAAATGGCTTGATGTATTATGACATGTACTAACCCCAAAGTCCGTCAAAAATGATGGGTTTAACGGAGTGTTTTGGTAATATATTTCTGTCCAGTTGCTTATCTAAATAGAATTGTTATAAAATAAAGCTCATTGTAATTTATCGTCCCTTGTGCTGTAGCAAAAAGCTTCAGTTTTCAACTTGTTCCAGGTTGTATTTCAGCCTAAACACAGTCTCCGCTAATATTGCCGCTAGAAAAGCAAAGCTTCAATCACACGCGAATTAATACATTCCCTGCATCACATGTCAGTGTCACACGCATCGCGATATAAACTTGATCCCAAATCTTCACAGGTTCTCAAACCTTTCTTTCTTATTACCTGTGATGAAGATCGATATTTTAAAGGCGGAGACAGCTTACATCAGCTGAAATAATGACTCCCTGTGAAAACGACGGACGCTAAAAATAAATCTTTGGTTTGGGCCGCATATATCGCGATCAATTTGAAACTTCAATCAAACCATGTAACGATTGCAGTAAAAAAAAACTATCTGATAATTAATATTCCAATTTAAGCGAAATACATACTTTTCTTTCAGTGTTCTGAAAATTCATGTCTTAGCAATTGCTTAAATAAATAGAATTGTTATAAAATAAAATTCGATGTAATTCCTCGTGCCTTGCGCTGTAGCAAAAGGTTTCCGTTTCCATTCGGGTCCAGGTTGCATTTCAACCTAACCACATACTACGCTAAATTTGCCGCCAGAAGAACAATACTTCAATCTCACGCATATTAATACAGTACTGTATGTATTAGTGCCAATAATGCATCGCGATATAAATTTTATCAAAAACCTTCAAGGTTTTTACACCTTTTTTGTTGTGCGTGATTTAGACCGATATTACAACGTTTGAATGGCTAACACAGTTACATGTTGCTGAAATAACAGCCTCAGTAATATTGCTCAGTTAAAGCCAAGGAATTTAAAATAAATCATATAAATTTACATTATGCCACGTAATATTTGTTTTAATTGTAGTGTAGGCTGTACAGATCGCGATCAGTGTGCAACTATTTCCGTTCAAACGATTTAATAACTTCAATAATAGGACACAGTTTAAATTATTTTGAAAATAATAAAACAGCTATTTATTCTCTCTGCTGTAACGTCAAATGTCAGTTGTAATTCTGACCGATGCTAAGTAATAATCTAATCAAAACTTTCGCTAACACTGATGCTCGAAACTTAAAGCTTTTTTTTTTTTTTTGGTAACTGCTTTACGTCTCTTTTTAACATCGAGGTCTTTAGAGACGGGAAAGGATGGGGGGCAAGGAATGGGAAGGAATTCGGCCCTGGCCTTTTGAAGGAAGCATCCCGGCATTTGCCTGGAGTGATTTGGGGAAACAATGGAAATCCAAAATCTGGATGCCCGGACGGGGATTCGAACCGCCGTCCTCCCGAATGCGAGGCGAGAACGCTAACCGTTACACCGCCCCGCTCGGTGAAACTTAAAGCTTTAATCTTACATATCTATAGACAAAGAATTTAAGGAATACTTTTATACATCAAAAGAATATTACGTAAATATATGCATCTAATGATTGATATGTCAATTTAAACGTAATACATACTTTCATTTCAGTGTTCTGTCAGCTAATTTATCCGCGAATGTTTAAAATGTTATTAAATAACGTGCATGACCAAGAACAATGGCGTGAAGCGTGTCGTCATTGCGCTACATCATAGAGTGACGTCATAGATGACCAAGAGTTGCTTATTATAATATTAGATGTTCGAGATGACTGTGCCGTGCTGAAGCGACCTTGGACTCCGGTTGGATCGCTCTCTGGTCGAAGCTGTCGCCGAGCTCCTCTCCGTCCGGCCTTGACTGGCTCTGAGTCGCTGACTGGTGGCCTTGAGGTTCCGAGTGACCACCCCACCTCTTCTCGGGATGACGGATGTGTCCTCAGTCGCCGTGCTGGAAGGCTCTGTTTCGCATGGATCCGCCAGACAGGCGGTAGTAAGAGCGAATCAACGTCTTCGATGACAGAAGAGCGTTCCGGGGGCCTAACGGGACACACCAACTGCTCCGATTCTCTGGGACAGTCAGTCTTGAAGTGTTCCCTATGTTAGGAAAGCGACTTCTCGACCTTACTGTGACCATTCACTACCGTTTATTAATTTCCAAATAATATTAAGCATAAAAACAAATCAGGTGGGCGCCAGAGATTGGAGTGTACCCTATTCTGAGGGAAGCGACATCCAGATCTCAAAGTATTGTTACTTAAACATGAATTATTGAACAACTAGAATTATTAATAAAGTCAAATGACACATTACATGACTGGATGGGATCTATTGAAAACAAGGTTCACAATCTGACTTTACGATTTACTTATGTATTTTAATTGTTTACTTGACAAGATTTTACAAAGATTAATTTTCTTTTTAAAACACAAGGGTACATAACTTTTTTTTGTGGAGCAAGAGAGTCTGTCTCGGAGCGATACCTAGGGTAAAACGACGTTGATGCAAAAGTTCCTTTTTCTGAATGGTGATTACCGTGCAGGCGAATCTAATTTGTGCAGTCGGTGGGTTGACCAGCTCTCCATCACGGCCGGCTGCCTCACTGCTGTCTCTCCTGTGGTCAGCTGGTCTGCCGATCTACCTCTCTCGGCCGGCGATCAACCAATTCCCTGTCTTCTGTGCTGCCGGACGAAGTGTCGCTTTCCACCCCCTCTTGATGACGTCTGCCAATGTCTGTATTTGGAGGGAAGCTCTTCTCGCTGGTTGGCTAGGGACATGCAACAAAACCGCCCTTTTTTTTCATACTAAAAATACAATTTTTTTCTATTGGCTGCACTCCCTGGCTTGCCCTCACCCTTCGTTCTTGGATACAGATTTACTTTTTATTTTATTTGTTTACTGAAACAGCCTAGGCTCCTCTTGAGTTGTGTCACAGTACTGTTATGCCATAAGTCAGATTTAATGGCAACACTCAGGGACTGACGTTCCCCAAACACTAGCAGAACCTCCCCTGGACCGACGCACACACGACTAGAAAAAAAAAAAAAAAAAACACACGCACACATGTATTTCAATCTCTGGCTCTCGCGGAACATTACAGTCTCGATACGCTTTAGGGCCGTTTCCTGATTCTCCCAGTCTGGGCTACACACCGAAATTCTTTACATGTAAACCAATGCAGAATTAATATTCATAAAAAAGATCGTTCCCTCAATCTAATTACAACCGAAGAGGGAATATTCATAGTATATAAGTAAACATCAATGCAAGAATTATTGTAAAGATAATATTCATGATATCACCAAAGTTCTCTTCTCATTCTTAAGGAAGTACGTCAACGTAATGAAGGTAAAGAATTTGAAGCAAGAAATGGGAAGGAATTAGATCATGGCGTTTCTCCTGGCATTCAACTGGGTCGCTTTTAAGAAAGTATAGGGATCTGAATTATGGAATCGAAAACGAATTGTCCCTAAAGCCAAACCCAAGCGTTAATTTGCTGACGCATCAACCTCGTCACTAAGATTCAGCTATCAGAAATGACATTGTCTCCTCTCTCTATTTCATAATTCTCATATAAATATATCTTCATATTTTGGAAAATGAGGTAACTGATTAACAGTGGTAGAGCAACTGGTTATTTCGGCTGATCGTGGAGTTCTCCTAGCTAGACTCGCACATGGTACATGAAATTCCCGTGGTTTATGTTGGAGAGTACGTTTTAACTAATTATTATCGTGCCTAGACAGTTTTAAGGAGACGATGTTCCTTGCTGCGGAGAAATTCGTTTTTGCCACGATGCGCCTTAAGCAAAGAACGTGGCAACGTTACTTATGTGCACGTTTCTGGTAGTGTCAGGCCATGTCCCCAAACTAATCCATATGTCTCATCCCTTTACGTGACAACACATTGGTCCTGATATTGGCATAACATGGAGAGTTACAAAACTAGTATTGTTTAACCTAAGCTGTTTCTGACACAAGAAACCACCAGTGCTGATCTAAATCTGCTTCCAGGAAGAATGAAAACTAAAACCAACCAGATAAGAAACAAAATATTATGCAATGCCATTCTAAAATGAAATATCTTAGAGCAAATATCTACAATCAGATCTACTATATAGCAGTGTTTGGCAATCATTTATATTGTAAGTGATATATTCAATATTTTAGTGGTGTTAGGTAACTGATACTCAGATAGTCATATTTTTGTCATATGAAAAATTTTTTATTACGGTGACTGGTGTTGGTTTAAGGACTTGTATATGCACGCTTCCTTCAATTTGGTGTCCCATAGCGGTTAAAACGTCAATGAATTTAAATTCTACTTGCATTTTGTTTACAAATAGAAATAAACTAACAAATATTAGTAACAAATGTACTAAAATGCGGCAAACCCTCGAACATTGGATCGCGCGGCAGCCGCGCATAATGGATACGCTGTTGCCTGGCGAGGCGACTCGAACATTGGCGCGGTCATAGATGCCGAGCTGCAAGCCATTCTCTGTCGGTATTAAAGCGCGCGGCTAAGGCCCTCCACTATTTGCCTCACTCGAAGTTGAGACGGGGGTGTCTTTACTCGAGTTGGCTCACGCGGCACAGCGACAGTTTGCTACCATGGAAAACTAAAAGTGTCACATTTTAGTACAATTGTACGGTGCCAAAGATTTTTCGCGGAATAGCAAATACGCAGCCTAATCAGACTGAGATGATATCACCTCCATTACAACCACCACCATCACATGAAACTCCAATCAACGAATCTATAGAATTACAAATGACGTGATTAGCTAAATACATTTTACCTGAGTAGAAGTAATTTCTCTTTAAGATTGGCAACAGAAAATTAAATAACAATAAAACTTTGCTATAAAATGGATGTTATTTCCTTGTCTTTACCCATCTTTACCCCAACTTTGTATAATGCGTTAAAACATCTGGAACTAGTCTCTAAAATGATTGTTTTGATACAGTCGACAAAGGTATTGCAAGCTAGTACACGAGTCTCCAGTTGCTAGAAAATATAAAGTTATTGCTAGTCTTTCAGTAACTGAAATCGCCTCTCAATAATGAGTGTTCACTTTATTCACATTCGGCGCTAATTAATGATTTTAAGAACTCGAACTCTGGAATCATCATACTTGTGAATTTTTTTATTGTATCTTCAATTACTTCATTTCTCATATGTTCCATAAGTGTCATATCCAATAGCATTCTATTAACGTACAATTTCCTCATTCACCAACTCATTTTTCGTTTAGGTTTCTTGTATTATGTGATGTATCTCAATGAAAGCGGCAGCTGCTCGTGCACATGAAACGTCCATGGTTGCTTCACGAAAACTGACCGTGCCTGCATTGCTTGCCGCACAGCCCCGGCTGGGTTGCGTTGCCGCGCGCGGCGGCCGCGCTCGTCAAACAGAAAACTCGAAAATTGGCTCGCGCGGCCGTACCTGGCTCCCGCCGCGCCGCGCGAGCCAATGTTCGAGGATTTGCCGCGCGCAGTGGATACGCAGTTTTACAGTTTAACAATAAGCGACTGAACGTAACAACGGAGACTTATCCCGCGTATGCTTGCAATGAAGTCTTCACGGGTGTACCGCCGGATTGTGTTTTCAAAACACACGTGAAGACTTCATTGCATCTGACTGAACGTTGAAAATTAGCATCTTCTAACCTAGTTCACCTCTATGCGTATTGACGTCCACTCCAATCACTAGTATATGTCTCTCAGCAATTAGCTCTTTGGTCTCCAAGGGAATCATTTCCGCTGAATTTCCCATTCACTCTTGAGGCATAAGAGCTAGTATCTTCGACCTCTCATAATGTTACAGATAATTAAGCCTCCTCATTTTAAATTTAAGCAGCAGAATTTTAGCTTTCTGCATGCGATTAGGAATCTATTTCAAAATAACTTGATTTACTGGGAATGCCTCGTTTTTTGTTTGTATTGCTGAGCTTTCGGAGACAATATCGGTTAACCGAATTATTGTTAACAAACACGGCCGAACAACCTAGGAAAGAAACTAATTGTTTGAGATTTCTTGTGTTCAGGATCCACACGACGTACAATAGAAACACGGCTCGAAGGAATCAGTTCTCTTTCCGATGTTAGCACTAGGTGTCCAGTTTTCAGATCCGCATAGAAAAACTCAGTGATTATCACATGTAATCATATCGATTGTCAGGCGTTTTTTGATCTCAGATATGATATAGAATTTCTTAATTTTTATGAACTTTCTTCTACCCTATTCAATCCTTGATATAATCTCCCGTTATGAATCACACTACTCAAACGAAATAGCCCCTACGTATATGAGATAGGACATTTGTTCGATAATACTGTCTTTGATTCTGAGAGTCGCGCATTATCTTGTTTAAGAAAATACTATCACTTTGAGCTTTTTGGACAGGCCGCTCTCTCTGTATAGAGTTTCCCATAAACCGAGGTGCAAACTTTAACAGCAGAAGGACCGAGCGTGGGTGAGCGGTTAACGTTCTGGCCCCGCATTCGGGAGGATGCTGGTTCGAATCCCCGTCCGGGCATCCAGATTTGGGTTTTCCATGGTTTCCCCAAATCACTTCAGGTGAACGCCCGCTAATAACCTCGTTGTCGACGCACCCTAAAGCCACACACCCCCACAGGTGAACGCCGGGATGCTTCATTCAAAAAGACCATGGCCGAATTCCTTCCCGTTCCATGTAACCAGTCCAATCCCGTCTCTATTGACCTCTACGACGAAGAGGCGTAAAGCCATAAGTAAAAAAAAAAGTAAAAACAAGAGAAGGATAACAATAAAATGATTCAGAATTCCATACCATCCCATGATAGCAGACATACTAAAAATGAGAGGATATAAAGCAGAGATCAGGGAGAAATAATTTATTCCATTTCTTAATGCTACAGGATATGTTCGAAGTTTCTTCCATTATTTTCAGTGTAACGTTAGCCCGCCGGACATGGAATGGCGGAAACAGCTATACGTCTCGTAGAGACGGGAAAGGATTGGGGGCAAGTAGCGGGAAGGAATTCGGCCGTGGCCTTTTAAAGGAAAAATTCCTGCATTCGCCAGGAGCGATTTGGGGAAACCATGTAAAACCCAAATCTGGACGCCCTAACGGGGATTCGAACCCGTGTCCTCCAGAACGCGAGGTCAGAGCGTTAACCGTTCACCCACTACGCTCGGTACTATTCTTGTAACTAGATCAATTTCGGAATAGGCAGGTGTTTCATACACAACAGTTTTAAGTTACCCTAAAAGATTGAAATTCAAGCTTTTTAAACCCGGATATCGTGGGATTAGGCAATCAGTATAGTATCTTATCCTGCGCTGTTATCAACTGCGCCACTTAATAATAGATCCAATTACAATTCTGAATAATTTTGATCTTCTCCTACTCCTCTTAAAGTGTGCCCCTTATTTACGTGACACCCTGCATACGACTACACTAGTCGTTCACTATAAAACTTCCATCCAAGAAACCGTGTTTGAGAAAGATTGTTCCAAAGCTCTCGATTCTGTAGCAACATTTTCAATGCTTCTTCTTCTGATGCCACGTCCGATTCCGGGCGTATCCGGTTACCCTGGGAACTTTCTAAGGAGGTTGAACTGAGGTGGTTTCCCGTTGCCTTCCCCAGATATTCAATGCTAGCTATAAGAATTAGAATAGTTTTTCCTGTTTCTTCTATGTGATAAATCTGATAGTAGTAGAGTTCGTTGATTTCCTGACTACGTGCTGTTGGACCGTAGGCATTAATTGTGTATCGAGTGCGTACGTGCCAGCGCGAACGCGAGCAGCCCCAGGAAACTGACAGCCGTTCCGCTCCGTCAGTTGACCCACGACCTCCAGGATCAACACAGTCCGGCCACAACAAACCGGCCCACTCAGCAGCATATGCAGTCAGGCAAATTACCTTGCATGAGCTTCACCTCATCGCAATCAAACTAACACACGGAAGTCACTACATGTTTCAATCAGTCGAAGTACAGCAATGTGTTGGAGAAGACGTTTATTGTAATTATTATTAATTAACATCTGGTTTATCCACTGGTGTCATGTTACTTGCACCCATATGGGCGTAGTGCGCATTTTAATTTTATTGTTTTAGGTATATAATTCGTAATCCCCTTCGAGACCTTAGTCCTTTTCCTCACTCTCTGACCTACAAATGAAAACTTTACCACCTCCTCAAGCACTAAATCAACTGTTAAGCTCATGATCATCTCTTCCTTTCCACCAATCAATCCCAGTATTTAGTCCAACATACTTCCAGCCAACATCATCAACGTATACCGTATACAATGGTACTATTTGCTTACTAGTGTAAGCCCCTGACCGTTTTTTGCGTATCATCACGGTTCTAGAATAGTTCCAGATTTTAGCGTCATGGATTCTAACAGGTTGACGTGATTTGACCAAATATGAACTTGACATGTGTTTCACCATTAGGTGAATAAAATCTCTTGAGCTTAAAGAACTTAGAAGTATTAACAAACGTAGGTATTAAACACGGACAGATAAGATCGCGTTATCGTATAATTGTTTAAAAGGTCGTAGACTCTAACTTCCTTAAATACAAACTTGATCCTTAATGTTTACTCTGCAAAATTAAAAAAAAAAAAAAAAATCCTTGCATCATATTGTTTTTTTATTGAGACTGGGCAAACACTCATAATGTTATCATTGGTCATTGTATCTGTAACGGCCAGAAAACTTCAAACACATTCCATATTGTTAAACAGTTGAGCAACTCCGAAGAAATGAATTGCCAAAATAGTCGATTCGACAACATATTACTGTCTGATGTCCACTTAAAATAACCTAATAACTCACGTACAGCAAACATGAACAAAGACCATTAACGAAAGTGGTCAGGAAAATACCTAAAAAGTTAATAAACCGTAATGATAAACTTTGATCAAGCAACAACATTAGTGAAGGTTTTAATTAAATTAAAATATATCCTAGCCAGAATGACAATTCGCATCCGTGGATACAGCAGCAACCATGAGTAATTTAATTATTTGAAGTTATTTAAGTAGCTTTCATTAGCAACATGTTACTAAAAAGCAGATCCACGTTTTTTCAGCCACAAAATTTATCAATATTTTTTTAACTATGAAAAGCAATCTTAATGAATGTATTATGGCAATTAATTTGGTAGCAGTCACTTAGCCATTTAATTGTGGACATAACCTCGAATTTCTTCTAATGGTTTCTCTGGTGGCTGTTGATTTACGAGCGAAGTCAGACACGTGACACCGTTCTCCAGCCAATAGCTCTCGAGGTGAGTGGGTGAGTGAACTTAGCAAATTACACCGTATAGTAGGTTACATTTCAGCGACTGACAACACAGCTGCTTTGTAATAACATTTGTTCGGTGTGTTCTGTAGTAATTTCCTCATACGAACCTACCTGCCCTCTTTTAGCCCCTTTCAACTCCTCCTATATTTGATGCCCATAATGTTGGTCCCGCATCATCCCATCACATTCAAGGAAGGGCCTGATCAACGTTTTGTAACCCAATTCCCTCACTTCTCTGTTACATCCCCTCGTTACCGTCTCCAATAAATGAAGATGAATTTATTATGATTATTGTTTGAAAATATATGAAAAGGGGGGGGGAGAGGAGGCAGCTGTCGGTGTTATGAAATCAGGAAGGACAACACTGGCAACATTTTAGAATACCTGTTCAACGAATTAATCTTCAGTGGAGTCCGAATGAAACAAAATATCATCCCTCTGTTACTTAAATAGACAGGTAATCTAAAATTTTCTAGAGTATTTGTCCACGAACTTATTTCTCGATCAGTAAAAACTTTCCTGTAAAGTTTCAATTACAAACGATTCCATGCCTAGGAGGCATAATTTCATGGCTGCGAAGTACTGATTGACATATTTGACGAAAGCAGAAGGGTTCGTTTTTTTTGCCATTTTGGCAACTGAATCCTTAATAGTTGATATATTCAGTACATGTCAGCAAACTGCAAGCAGTTTGTGACAACCCTCAGTCCCAGCTTGCTATTAAGTACATTGGTGTTAGAGAGAGATAAACGTCGAATATTTGTAAATTTGAATAGTTCTCGTATGAGTTGTTATTGTTCTGACGGATGTAAACTGTTTTATGGAAGTAAAATATGATTAAAAGAAGCATAATGTTTGAAATATTAATTAAAAAACTGTAATTACGAATGTTGAGTAAGCCATAGTGTTTTAAACTGTGATTTTGGAATAGTTGGAATGTTTGATTTTGTCAGTTGCCTTTTTAGTTTAATATAGCCCATTGAGTATTCTGGATCAAAATCAAAATCCCAAACGATGGCTGCTTCACTGATTTTTTAAAAACATAATCCATTCAATATTAAATAAATCTTCCCACGTTTCTTCCACTACCGGTATTAAACATTTATTTCACACTTAGCATTAAAACTTTTACAAATCCATTCCCTATAAGCATTTAATCAAACGATCTTTAAGTCGACATTTTTCTAAAAACCATACTCCTATGCTTAAACCGTTCTACCATATTATTTTAATATTATTTACATAATTCATTTCATGATTCATTATTATCTCACAAGTTTTATGTTTCAGTGCCTGTAAACATTATCTTTTTCATATTAAAATGTTTATTAATGATTATTATTAATTTTGGATATGTTCCAATTGTTTTCGTGCTATTTTTAGAGCAACTGCTAGTCCTCTAAAATGTACGGGTGGTTCTTTTAATGTTCTCTCAAAAATTCCGTACTGCCTATTTAAGCTCCCGCGATTGCGAGTTGCAGAGTTGGTTTGCAAACCTTGCTAGCAGGACACTGATCCTGTTGTATTAACAATGTACTAAAAATCTTTGGAGTAAGTTTGATTACTTATTCGGGTATGTGTTTATGACGATTTCAGCAGAATAAAAAAAGTTAAATAAAACGTGTACTGGCGGTGTTGTTATATCAGAAACTACTTTATTAACCATAATACTTTGTTGAAAGTTATGCATCACGAGACGACTAGACAAAAACCTGTAAATCTACTAAAGGACTAATAAATTAACAGCGTTCTTCTATCTCCAACAACTAAACACAGAGTGAATTCATATGGCTTCCGCGACATGATTAATTAATTTACGACTTCTGACGCGGAGGTTTGTAAGCTTCATTCTTAATAAATGAAGTGAGCAATAAAAATGTCTGTTGTTACTGAAGCGTTTAAAGGACACTGGAGACATGATTCTCCGTGACTTTGGTGGTAAAAGTCAAACGATACAACACAGCGTCAAAGCAATAAATTACTAATTGAAATGTTTCGAACGAACTTGGATCAAAGACAAATACTTAAATTAAACCAGGCGCTTAAAGTCATGACGTAAACTGAAGTGGAAAACCCATATCACGTCTGTGAACACAATCCCAAACATATCCTTGTTAAAAGTCTGTTTTTCCAAATGCTAATAAAAATGTCTGTTAAGATAGATCGATAAGCAGGTAGGAGGGCGGGTGGTACCTGATTGGATGCGGTAGGTGGGGAGAAGAACGGAGAAGGCCATACTGCAGAAAGCTCTGATCCACGGAAACACTGTTGACGAAGGTCGTTCAGCTTTCGTAGATCCTGAGGTCACGAATTTCATGGTTTAAAGAAGGAGACAAATATTCCAGAAGCCCGAACTATGAGCCTTAAATGTGTGCATAGTGAAACACTTAAACGTCATGAGAAAGATTTATTTCTTTTCTTCCGAACTGTTGTTATCGTGCGCAAAAATCATGAATATGGAACCAAACGAAGCGGTCACTTAAAGGGCTTAATGTTTTTAGAATATCCTTTCCTCCAACCATAATTACATTAAAAATGAGTTCAGCAAATGTAACAAATTCATGGTATTCCCAACTTGTGAAAGTAGTGCAGGTAAATAAAAGTATTACATCTACAATCGAAATTTCTATTATTCCACTATCATGGTTATCTCATAACAATTTTGGGTTATAACCTATGTCTCAATCGTTTCAGGCAGGGGAATCTTGTCTCAGATTGATAAATTTACCCCCCCCCCTCCTCAAAATTTATATCATCACTGGGATCTGACACAATAATGTCAATGGATCAACAGTTATTGTGTTCTGTCCCTTCTGCTCTACATTCATTGTTACAGCTTTGAGTAACGTTGAAAAGACTCGGAAATCAATGGGTAATTTCATTACTTTTCTCACAGTCTTGCGTTTTTCTAATAATTCCTATCCATAAACGGTGTAGCATTTTCTTCGTAACAAGCACTTGTATAGTGGTAGTTTTTAGCTTTGTATTTGAACGCATGGTTCCGTTATTATTATTATGAATAGATAAGATGACCAGACGTCCCGCTTTTTGCGGGACAGTCCCGATTTTTAATAATTTGTCCCGCGTCCCGCGGCGTTTTAGAAAAGTCCCGATTTTTTGAAAGAAGGCATGACAAGCTAGGAAATGGTGGGAGAACGGGAAGGGAATATGCGGCTTTCGGCGGCCATGTGGCTATTTCGCCCGGATTTGTGTTTTATATTATTTTTTGTTAATTTTACGATGCTTAAGTTTAATAACAACAAATAATTTATCAATTGTTAGCATTCGACCACCATTGTTTAGGCTTAATGAACAATGGCATTTTTAGACACTGGCAACGACGAAAACATTTTGTAAATGCCTTTTAGAGAATACACATCGTGCTGCGTCATGTCAACAAATCAGCTATTCAGATAATTTAGGTAAGTAATTTATTTCATAAATGTTCTCGAATTTACCAGACAGTACTCGTATTATTTATACCGTATTTTATAGAGGCGAATCATCAATGGTCGTCTCCTCATCAGGAACTAATGGGCGAATGCTGGGATGCTTCCTTAAAAAAGGCCATGGGCGAATTCCTTCCCGTTCCTTGTCCCCAGTCCCATCCCGCCTCTAATGACCTTAGCCGTCGACGAGGCGTAAAAAAAAGGGAACTAATGCTGCGACTGAATGCGTTTTTTCTACAGTAAATAAAGTGTGGACCACAGAAAATTCAAAATTAAGTGCTGAGAATTTGAAAGCCGTATTATGTGTGAAATATAATTTAACAAAGTCCTGTGAGAAATTTCACGAGCTTTTAAACAATGACAGCAATCTACTGAAAAAAATTCACTCACTCAAATGAGATATATGCCAAAGAATAAAATTACTATACAAAAAATTTTAATGTATTACATTTGTAAATTGTACTAATGTTGAAATTAAAAAAATGTATTACAATATCATTTTTGCGTTCTATAAAAAAATTTTTTGCTCCATATGGACCAACTCTTTTTAAACATGGATAATGTCGACAAACACCGGAGAACCCCCCTCCCCCCTCCCCCGTCAATGGTATCCCGCTTTACCAATTTTAAAATCTGGTCACTTTATGTATAGAGTAAACAAGAAACTTCGAAATTACATGGGCGTTAAATCTTCTTGGCTTTAATTTTTGAACTTTTTATGTTTATATTACACTAGTGTTTGTGAAAATTATAACACCAAGACGGAGATGAGTAATTACAATGAAATTATTCCACAGAATCAGGGACATGACAATACACAGATGATTAAATTTACGGAACTTTACATAAACTCTGATCGCGAAAATTCAGTACAGTGTGCTATCAAAGCCGTCGGGGCATGGAATAAAAAAAAAAAAAAACCTGGGTAAATTTGGAGAGCACCAGTACCACGAGGTTTGTAGGCGAAAGTGGTTGCAGGAGGACTGGAACGAACAAGTTGCATATCCCAGTTCTGTTAGATGGGTGACTTGTCAGGCGAACGTGCAGGTGAGGGAAGCAGTGATATCTGTCGTTCTTCGAAAAAAGACTTGCAAATTCCTCGCCACATATGGCCGGGCAAAGAACTATGGCATGAGGAATTGCCTGCTGAAGGGCAGTGTTTCGGGCTCCGTGATATAGCGTGATATAGCGGTTGCTGTTCAGATCGCCCTCAATATGTAGGAGGCGAGCTCAAATGTTATAGCCAATGGCGCAACAAACCATCAAACTTGGCTCTGCCGCTCAACGATTCAGTTTTACCGATTGCGTTGACCATGATAGTATCTAACACGTACGTGACATTTATTGTAGGACAAGTTGAAGCGGGACTCGTTCGAAAACACTACATTTTTCCATTTAGCACGAAACTGACGGCGTTCACGTACCAATTGCAGTCTGAAGCGTTGGTGGTTTCTGGTCAGTGGAAGCCGACGCAATGGCAAGCGTATCACCGGTCCAGTTCTCAGCAGATGATATCTAACCGTCGACGCAGACATGTCCACAGCCACTCTAACGTCGAGCCAACGCTGTGGACGAAGCTGTTCTGTCGGTTACGGCCATGCGGGCAAGATGGCGGTCATCCCACGCCGTGGTCACATTGTGTGGTCCAGTACCCCCTCGTAGTTGTGTACGACTTCCTTCTAACCACTGGTTCCACACAAGCATCACTGTCGTAGCAGCGTAGTGTTACAGTCTGACGAACCCGTTTTCCGGAGACCGATAATTTTGCCACTTTCGAACACACTCACAGGCCGATATTGTGTCCTTTGACGTCGATGAAGCATACCGGCAGTTCCTTTCACGTTTCCACTTCAATTGGCGGCTCTGCACCGCCTGAGCGTCGAATATCGCTGACCTGTCAGGTCATATGGAAGAGGACGCTGCTGGGCCATCATGCACGCCATCTCTATGCAATCTTAATCGCTTATTTTGGTTCCATTATTCCACACATCCTCCGATTTTGAAGTGATTCGGGGTATTCTTTCTGGGTGTTGCAATTTGGACAAACAGTAACGTATTTTTTTCATATCAACAGCTGTTTCCAATTTAATAACCGCAATTGTGAAGATTTATTTATTGCATGGATAAAAGTTTTTTCCAGTTATTTGATCGACTATTCACTCGCACATATCGCTGCTCAGTTGATTTATTTTGCTTCGAGTCTTTGTTTCAGGAACGGAATTTATGTCATTAAACTCATAAAATTCGTCTTTATATGAAAATAGATGGCAACCTTTGAAATTCGATTTATGTTTCTACTGTTTGAAAAACAAAATGTTATTTTTAACATTAAATAAAAAAAATCCAATAATATTAGAAGACGCCAATGGTGATCTTACTGTTGAATATCTTAATTTCATCCCTTATGTTTATTAATTATCAAAATACAGTGGTACCAAAGCTCCACGTTTATAATATTTCCTCTTTTTTTAAGCGTTTTGTACACAAATGGAAACGAGACTCTATTACTGTTCAATATAGATAAACGGGGTCGAAGTCTATTTCTATCTCAGCGTATGCTGCTTAAAGTATTTTTTAAATTTGCTTTCAATGAAAAAAAAAAAGACGTGAGTTTTCATATCGTCGATAATAGTTTATATTTGTTACCAGGTCTACGTCAAAAATCCTATGTATTACCAAGGAAGTTAGTATTTGACAGAAATATTTATCTCATGAAAAATACTAAACTTATTTGCATCTAATATAATTTCGTAAGTGGCGGAAAAAAGAATATTTGTTAGATTGAGATAACTTTGACACATATTAATGTTGTTTTATTGAAAGAGCTCGTAATTCAGAGACCATTGCATCCTAATGTATCTACCCCAGTTTTGATAGGAAATGAACAATGGCCCTAGCATTTAGAGCTGCATTGACGTAAGAACGGAGACTTTCCTAGCGTATAATTACAATGAAGTCTTCACGGGTGTACCGCCGTATTGTGTTGAGATAACACCATATTTCGACGACTAGCTTCGTCTGACGCATTATCTTGTCGTTCAGCCGATCAGTACAGATGTTTTCACACCTGAGGAAGACGACGGAGTTAGTCTTCAAAAATCGTCTTTTCACAACACAATCCGGCGGTACACCCGTGAAGACTTCATTAGAGCTGCATTGTAAAGTGGAGAGCTACCACACATGAAATAGCTGTAAGTAACTCTGAACAAAGCAAGCCTTGACTTGCACCAGCCTGTTTTTCCTCCTTCTGACATGAAGTATAAAATATTTTTGGATAGTAAAATCTTGAGCATGGGTGCGTTAGAGGAACGGTGAGACTCGTATTAGGTACAGTTGCTTAAATTTTTGGTTTGTTAATCTTAACTGCAGATTCTACAAACATAAGCTTGTCTTCTTCAGAAGGTTGGCGGAAATCTCCCGCACTATGCAGACAGTGCAGTGACGCAAGTAGTAATCCTGACCGAGCGTGGTGGATAGCGTTCTGGAGTCGCATTCGGGAGGACGGCGGTTCGAATCCTCGTCCGGGCATCTAGATTTGGGGTTTCCATTGTTTTCCAAATCACTCCAGGCAAATGCCGAGATGCTTCCTTAAAAAGGTCATGGCCGAATTCCTTCCCATTCCTTGCCCCCATCCTTTCCCGTCTCTAAAGACCTCGCTGTTGAGAGACGTAAAGCAGTTTAAAAAAAAAAAAAAGTAATCCTGTTTGAAATTGTTGACAAAGTGCAGGTTCGTACTAAAATGACAGAAGCTGTATATTGTATCCGACTATGAACCCCTAAATGTACTTCTGAAGAAGACAAACTTATGTTTGTCGAAGCTGCAGTTAAGATTAATGAATCAAAAATTTAAGCAACTGGTTGGCTATTATTGTACCTAATTTTTGGAAAATGTCCTACGTTCTTACATGCAATTTTTTTAAGAAATTTTTCTCTTAAGTTTCATACCAAATGAATATAATTTTGAAAGACTTATTTCCAATGCCAATAATCTGTTTTCGACGCCATCGTTGATTCATCAGAAATAAAACTCCCTCTTGCTTTACTGCATCCGTACAGACATGGATACTTAGTTTGTTGTTACTGCAGTCTTTTCGAATGCACTTTATCGGCTTTGCTAAGATTTTGTTTAGCGTTCTAATATCTGTTTGGGAGCAAGTTTTACCCTACGATTATTATCATCTTTAGGCAATACGACACCTGAATCATGTCATTTATTTTTCTAAATTCTGTCGTTAATCTCTTTCGCAGAAGAAACACACACTATAACATTCATCTGGTTATAGGCCATTTTTCCGCAGCTGTTCGACAGTAAATTTTATAAATAATTCCGACTAAAACACTTGTTTGGTGGAATAATAGATAATATTTCGTTTCGTCTTTTTTGGTGTAGAGCTTTATCAGTGGAGATATAATGATATTCCAGACATCCGGTCTGGAAAAGCACTTTATATACTTTTCCAGCACTGTTAATTAAAGATCCATTTGAACATTCTTTTACTCGTTGTTTGCAAGCTTTCCTTGATGGAATTATAAGAATTTTTTCTGCTAATTTACGCAATCATGTGTGTCACATACTGCCATTTTTTCTTACTAATATGTAAGTTAGTAGGAAAATGCTTATTATTCCAAAAAGCAACGCTTGCAAACAACGAATAAAAGAATGTTCAACTGGTACTTTGATTAACAGTGTTGGAGAAGTATATAAAGTGCAGTTACAGACTGGCATGTCTTAAATATCATTATATCTCCACTGATGATGCCCTATACCAAAAAGGACAAAATGCATCTACGAAATAATAATAATATTCACCAAAACAGATGTTTGTTACGAATAAAATTTAAACTCTATAAAGTTCAACTACTACTTATCTTCCACCCTATCTATACAAATAAAAATGAATGTTTGTCCTCTATGCGTTCCTAAACCATGTGATGAAACTTTGGTGGGATTTTATAATTTCTAATGGTCTTTTAGAAACTTACAGTTTTTATCGGATTTCGATGGAGCTTTGCTCAAATATACTTTAAAACAAGGAGAAAACTACTGTCTACATTTGGTTTACAAAAACCAATTACTCTCCTTAATTTTTGCCCATGTTTTTTATACATGCTGTTTTTATAATATCCATGGAACTTTGCACATGCTTACTTAAAAATAAACAGAAAAATACGGTCTATATTTAGTTTGCAAGACGCCAACCCCTTTCCTACCTGGCTCCTTATTTTTTGCCAATGTTCTTTATACATTTCCACAGTTGTTATCCGATATCTATGGAACCGTGCACACGTATACTTTAAAACAAACAGAAAAATACTGTCTACATTTATTTTACAAAAAACGCAACCCTTCTTTCCCCTCAGATCCCCTTAATTTTTATCTATGTTCTTCATACAAAGCTACAGTTTTTAACCGATGTTGAAGGAACTATGCATATGTATACTTTAAAATAAACAGAAAAATACTGTCTGATTTTGGTTTGCCAAAAACAAACCCCTATCCCCATTTACCACCTACCCTCTTAATTTACAATATTCTTTGGGTGGAACTTTGCACATTAATACTTTAAAACAAAGAGAAAAATATTGTCTACCTTCATTTGATTTGCAAAACTCACCAACTTTCCCCCATCACAACTACTTAAGCAAAATTTACACTTGAAACCATTCAGTTTTTTGCAAATATCACGAAAACGGAGGAGAAATGGGGCAAAATAGTTAGAGATATTCTTAGAGCATATAACGTTTCTTGTCAAACGGCGTTGGACCCATTCCGATCAGACAATTGTTGACCAAGAAATCCCAGCTTCAATTTTAAAAATTATTTTTGACGACGCACAAATCTACAGTTTTTATAGGATATCGAAGGAACTTTGCGCATATATGCTTTAAAATAAGTGGAAAATGATGATTACATTTAGTTTACAAAACTGTACCCGCTGTCCCCTCCAAATCCCTAGACAAATTTACAAGTGCAGCTTTTCCGTGTTTTGCATGTATATCCAAAACGGTAGGGAAATCTGCTAAAGAGTATGGTTATGGACAATGTTTATTACAATTCGAACAAAAGGGGTAAAACATCAGAATTTTTATATCTAGCCTTCGAGGAACACTGGGGGTGGGGGGGGGGGGGTTTCTGCTTTTGCAGAAAACGGAACTACCGAAAATATTGTGTATCCCAAAGCACTAAAAAAATATTTTTCCAATTTTTTATGAACATAAACACATGGAATTTCATTTATTTTGCACTTGCAAAGGTGTCTGCTTTTACCCATTTAGAAAGAAGGCCAGTTATTGTAGCGAATGTCAGGGATTGGCGAGGCATAATTAATGTCATGAAAATAACAATTATAAATCACAGTTATAACTAGTCGGATGTGTTTATATAGTTCACTATAGCCATTTCGACTGTGAGAAGCACCTTCTGTTTCGTTAGCCATGATTTACGTAGAAACTATAGAACGATTTCTCATCGTGTTTCAAGGCTTTCAGAAGTGAAATGAAGTATGATTAATTTTGATGCGAGTGATAAAAACCATTCATTTTGTACGGCTTAAGTAGGGAGAGAGGGCCGGTCAGCGGACAGTTTTTAATTGATGTTAATTGATTTTAATTGAATTGCGTGGGGTCCTTAATTGATTTTAATTAATGTTAATTGATTTTAATTGATTTTAATTAACGCTAATTGATTTTAATTAATGTTAATTGATTTTAATTGATTTTAATTAACGCTAATTGATTTTAATTGATTTTAATTGAATTGCGGGGAGCCTTAATTGATTTTAATTGAATTGCGGGGAGGGGGTCTCACATCTGTAACCTCAGATTGATCTTATTATTTCCTTATGTACAGCGGTCAGCGGACAGTTTTTTCCCCATGTATTCTTATGGAGGATGGAGTGAGCCCACTTTTTCCCCCATGGCGGGGAGCCTTAATTGATTTTAATTAATGCTAATTGAATTGCGGGGAGGGGGTCTCACATCTGTAACCTCAGATTGATCTTATTATTTCCTTATGTACAGCGGTCAGCGGACAGTTTTTTCCCCATGTATTCTTATGGAGGATGGAGTGAGCCCACTTTTTCCCCCATGTATTGCTTATGGACCTGTCTTTGCAGACAGTTTGGAGCGGAGGGGAGCCGAGGAACTAGGGGAGTTTAATTGAATGCGGGTTCGTTATTGAATGTGCACAGCTGCGCCACACCCTGGAAGCCCTTAATTATCGCTCCCCTCGCAGCTGCATGATGCGGGTTCGTAATTGAATGTGCACAGCTGCACCACACCCGGAAGCCATCAATTATCGCTCCCCTCGCAGCTGCATGATGCGGGTTCGTAATTGAATGTGCACAGCTGCACCACACCCGGAAGCCATCAATTATCGCTCCCCACGCAGCTGCAGGATGCGGGTCCGTAATTGAATGCGCCACACCCGGAAGCCATCAATTATCGCTCCCCACGCAGCTGCAGGATGCGGGTTCGTAATTGAATGAGCACAGCTGCACCACACTCGAATTATCGCTCCCCACGCAGCTGCAGGATGCGGGTTCGTAATTGAATGCGCACAGCTGCACCACATTTATCATCGTGGGCGCAGTCTTCCCACACCAATTCTCCATGGCTCCAGACGCGTGTATAAATAGGGCTGAGACCCCCCCTTCTGCCATCCAGTCTTCTCTGAGTCGTCGAGCTGAAAACTTCAATCATCGCAATGTCTTCTGAGGATCTTAGCTTATTCAGCGATATTGGTAAGTAAATTATTGTTATTTAACTTGTTTTCTGGCTGTTTTAAATTCTTTCACATATACTGATGAGCTTTTTTTTTTCTGCTTCAGACATTGATGAAATTCTCGCTGAGGATGATTTCGGTAATGATAATATTTTTTTAACGTAACTATATTTATGAAAATGTATAGTGCTGAAGCAGTAGTCTATATTATTAATTTATTTGTTCGCAGGTGATTTGGATATTTCATTCAGCGACCTTTTTTATTTCAGTACGTATTTATCTATAGATTTTTTTTTTCCATGTCTTTATAACTATTGCTAATACATTTTTCTTTTCTTTTTCAGATGAACCATCACGCCCAGAGAAGCGTAAGGGAAATTCTCAAGAAATAAGTAGCCCAAAAAGAGCTTGTGATTGCTCACAATGGAGCATGCTCCCAAATATTGAC
>JARYHS010008074.1:158555190-158703632 GCA_031002005.1 Vandiemenella viatica
CAATCTTTGGTGTTGGTCAGCACAGCTGTGCTAGCGGTGTCGTGAGAATCGCGCACAGTTTGAAGGTCGGGCCACACTCTCCCCTCTCATCCGCGGGGGTGTCGTGACAATCGCGCACAGTTTGAAGGTCGGGCCACACTCTCCCCTCTCATCCGCGGGGGTGTCGTGACAATCGCGCACAGTTTGAAGGTCGGGCCACACTCTCCCCTCTCATCCGCGGGGGTGTCGTGACAATCGCGCACAGTTTGAAGGTCGGGCCACACTCTCCCCTCTCATCCGCGGGGGTGTCGTGACAATCGCGCACAGTTTGAAGGTCGGGCCACACTCTCCCCTCTCATCCGCGGGGGTGTCGTGACAATCGCGCACAGTTTGAAGGTCGGGCCACACTCTCCCCTCTCTCCGCGGGGGTGTCGTGACAATCGCGCACTAGTTTGAAGGTCGGGCCACACTCTCCCCCTCTCCCGTGTACTTTATAATTTACGGAACGCAGTATTGACAAATGATCATCACACTAAAGCTTTGCCAGACCTGAACGTCAATTTTAAGGCCTGTAATAATTACATACAACGGAGCCCGGGATTTGTATCGAGGACCTTCAGTACCCAAATCGTGCGCCGTAACACAGTGAGTCAATCAGTAACATCAAAATAAAATTTGGTCGTAAAAGGACCAGAAATTTCCGCAATCTACCTACCGCTAATGACTTCCGAGTGTCGGACGACATGCGGTGTCGTTTGAAGTCATTTCAACCGAGTAACCCCCAACAACAAGAAAAGTTTCTGTAGGCTGACGGTGCGGGCTAGTGTGGCCAGACCTTAAAACTGATTCCCATCACACTTTATCCAGGCTTTGGACTGGCTAAACAAGTGTAAAGTTACAATTATTTAGGCGTGTTTAAAATCAGCCAAGAAGCTTCGTCATAATAAATATTTACAACTTATTTACATTTATTTACAGTAATTAAATTATACAATTCAGCCAGGGAGACTCGTCATAATTGATTATTATTTACAGTAGACCTACATTTATTCAAGCTTGTGCATGTAGGACAACGCCTTTAGACATAATCTGATGTCGCCGCTCTTTTCATAATTGTCAACAGCTTTTACAATTGTTTCGTCCAACTTTTGGTATGTGATTTTTCTTCTCTTTCCTTGAAGAATCAATTCAGATCTCATATACATGAGACATGAAGACTCGGCTTCCCTCTTCAAACAAAGTAACACGTCTCTAAACTTCGGGTTTGGTCTGCCAAGTACATTGTTAATCCTATTATTCCACCCTTCAACAGCATTAGTCGTGCGATGACGTCTTTTGTGACAATTCCACATGTGAATTGGGATTTGTTCATTCTCAAGCCACGTGTCTACGAAGTAGTCGAAAAACTCAAATAGTTTTGAGTTATTAGGAGCCTGTGATTGGATCTCCAACCAACCATCTGTCACATCTTCTGGTTTAAGGAAAGCTAAAGCTGGGCACATACGAATATGGAGGCGAAGTTCCTCATTTTCTTTGTACTCACGCGCTAGTCCAAGCTCCTGAACCTTTCTCCATATACATTTTTTCATGTGAAAAAAACAGCCTTTTACTTCCGCTAAGGGAAACACTTCCTTGAGGGCAGATACTGCTGCACTTTCAAAATCTACAGTCACCGTCTTAGGGGTCCATTCTGGTACAGCCTTGATAATTTCACGAAACATACGCACATAAGTAGTCTTCTTTTTGTCTGGTAAGAGTGTAAACACCACAGGATGTATGTTTGTTTGTTCGTCAGTGCTGCCGTAATCTGCATGTATCGTGTAGATTTGGGAGAACTGTTTACTGGCACTTTTAAAAGTACCATCCATAAAGAAATGTTGGTGTAATTTTAAACTTTGTTTACCTCTTTCACCACTCAGAATAATAATTCTTTCACCTTCCATATCATCCGCAAGAAGGAAACTTCCTCCATCTCCCATCTTCAATAAATCACCATCCAAGATCACTTCGTCAGAATTATTTGGCTCCTTCTGGATTCCTTGTGATATATTCCTCTGACGGTACAAGTTTCTCTTGACAGTTGACTGGGCTGGCATTTCAGTTACAAAGTCGTAGCCTTTATTATGAAGATCTCCTAGTTCCTCAACGTAGATATTTGGAATTGAACTATCTTCCACTCGAGCTCTCTTCTTTGCCGCATGAAGTTTCTGATGTACTTCAACTCGTGCGTCGTCAGGGGGGTCCACAATATATGCTCTGTAACATTCAGTATGGCAGCATCCTTACTCTTCAAAATTTCACGACATTGTTTCGATCTTTCTTTGAGACAGCGCCAGGTGATCGTTCCATCTTCTTTCTTTCTAAACTCTCGATAGCTGTACCCGTCATAATGCGCACACGGCTTTCCATATGTAGTTGAAGTAACTTCCATGACTGAAACTGTGATACTCAAGGCAGCAGTGAATGCGTACAGTGGTGTGCGGTCCGGTGAGGAGGGGATGGGGGTTGGAAGTCCCAGAATCCAGCATGCTGTTGTAGCGGGGACTAATTGGTAGCTAAAAGCAGGTAGCAAGAGACGACCCATTTGTGCGCGATTGTCACATATCCGTGCTAGCAGCGGTCGTTGGTCGGGCGCATGTATTTTAGCTAGGGTTGCTACCCGTACTTTATAATAAAGTATTGTACGTTCTTTCTGGTAATTGTACTCTATACTTTGTGAAAACAATAAACTACGCGAAAATACTTTATTTCGCACGATTTGACTTCTCTGGAATTTAAAAAAGTTTGGTCCTAATCGTTTTGCGTAAAATGGTACGTTATCTATTGGTGCCGAATCGATAGGTTCCCAGCGCCACTTGAACTCTCATTTTTTATAATTTTTGAACGCAACATAACCTCAAATGTCAACATTATCAATGTCATTATCGTGTCAAAACTATTTGTTTGTTTGTTTTGTGTAAAGTGGTTTGAGAGCAATAAGAATACGATTAATCGGTTTTATAGATTTATGTTATAGTAAATCATGCACAAGTACAACTTCAGTAAACAAAATACTCCATGTACATGGTACACCTACAAAACGTAATTTTGATAGTGAAACGGATGAAATAGATAATGAATATGTTACGCTGAAATTTTTATTATTATTATTTATTTGTAAAGCCTTAGAGTTGAATGGTTTGATTTTATTGACACAAACTAGTTATTTACACTTGGAAATATAAATTTAAAGAGCATTGCTGAATTTGATATTGTTAACATAATAGAAAATTTAAAACTGTAAAAACCTAATATAGATATGGATTATCTTTATGGAGAAATTGCTTTATTAAACAAACTTTATGATCAGATATTTAGTTCTATAGGTTGGCTGGAATTATCTTCTGCACAAAAATAGCAGCAACTATTTAATAAGACTGATGATAATTTTGCAAACTTGTATAAAACAATTTCATTTTTACTGTCTATTCCCTCCACGTCAGCATTCACAGAGGGAGTTTTTTCTGTAATGAATTGCAAATCGTGAGACGAAAGAAACACAGCATCTCTGAATCTGATAAAAAACGAATTAGTTATTTACTTTAACTTAAATATAGACTGTAAAGATGCTTTGCAATTGTTTAGCAGTGATAATAATTTGATAAAACTTGCGAAAAGCAATAAAAATATGTTTTTAAACATAATAATAAACAAAAATAAATTGTACTTTATTTTGCCACTATGTAATTTTTTTCGTTACCTTTAATAACCAATGTACTTCATTTTCAATAAAAAAAGTTGGCAACCCTAATTGTAGCTCGCGCCGCTTGAAGGTTGTATGCAGTGAACAAAGGCTTTAACAAAAGCTGAAATAGCTTGTAAGATGTATCGGAAACTTGTTTCAGTGTAACAGAAGTGTTATAAAAGTTGTGTCAAGGATCGGTATTAATTAAAGTCACTAGTATTTCAACCAGAACAGTGAGTTTTTCACTTCCAGACTATGTCAAAATATCTCTCAATTTGTTTATCCGAGCTGACGGCTTGCATGTGTTGAAAGAGCAGGATTTAGGCCACTCTCGTCTAAATAACACGCGATAATCCACTAACGGAGTGGTTAACTAATACTTGATTGACCATTTCCCAGGATAATTGGTAGTTTACATGGTCCACTGAGGATTTGTAAGTAAAGTACAGCTACCTACCTGTTGATCCACTGAAGAGTTTGTGCTGTGAAAGCATACATCACCTCACAAGTTGGTCCACTGAAAACTGTGAGGTGTAGACTACAGTGCTTTGTATCTGATGGAGGGTTATAAATTCCCGCTGTATACGCACATCGTCTCACCTATTGAACCACTGAAGATTGTGAGGTGTAGAATACAGCTGCGAAGCTGTTAGTCCACAGAAGACGGTGAGTTGTGAAGTTCAGCTGCGTGCATTGTCTAACGTGTTATTCTACTATGTGCCTCGTCTCATTTGTCCGTTCGTTGAAGACTAGGATTCACGGCACATCTACATCATGTCGCCTGCTGGTACAGTGAAAGTTGTTAGTTGTACTGCGTACCAGTGAGCAACTTAAAACTGTGAGGTCTCAAATACAGCTGCGTAATTCATCTCACCTATTGGTCCAGTGAAGATAGTGAGGTTTAGAGTCCAGTGTGTATCTGTTGGTTCACGGAAGACTATAAGCTGAAAATTTCAGCTGCGACCGTCATTTCACTACTGAAAACTGCCACATGCATCATTTCACCCATTGATCCACTGTAAATTGTGAGTTGCAGTGCCAGGGTTGCCCCACTGAAGATTACTGTTACGTGTTGTTGTTTGTTGTTTTTGTGGCTTCAGAGCGCGTCGACTGTAACGCGTGGATCATCATCACCCGTCAGATATAAACCTGCAACGCATTGACAAACTTGTAGGTGACAGTTGAACAGCCAGCCGTTCTATGTCTTATAACAAATATATTCAGGAAATCGGCAACTCACAGAAGACAAATGAGTGGTTTTACGATGCTTGCAGAGTGTGGAAGATAATGTGCAGAGCGTGGGTGAGGTGACTATTTCGCCACGGCTGGGTGGCGACCTTGCAGAGTACGCCTCCGTGACTGGTACCCTCATAAACTGCAGCAGTACAATAGACATCGGCAAGACTCCTGTCTGCATCCAGTAACACTTCACGTATCCGGTTAGAATCGGATTGTGTTTCATACAGGCGAGGGGTGTGCCTTAAGTCGAGCCAACACATTCAGCTGGACAAATAAGAATTTGACAAATCATATTTGATTTTAGGTCAGATCAATTTTATGTATTCAGAATCGGAGTAAATTATGGGAACTATGGACAGAGAATATTTTGTGTAAATAAATTTTACTCTTTGGTACCTAGCTACTGAAGTAATTCGTTTAAGCAGTTACTTAACTGGCAACTAATTATCATTTATCCGTAATTGGTATGTGATTCTGGTTTCCAATAGTAATAAGTTTACTTTATTTCAATAAATAAACAAAATGGGTAATAATTTATTGTTGATTAATTTTAAAGTTAAAAAATGCGACTGAACGTATTTTATTTCACTAGATAGCTTTAGAGTAATTTTATCTTATTATCTCAGAGTCGTTATTTGGGAAGTTGTCACATTGGAACACATATTAATCTTTCATTAACGTTATACATTTTCTTCCTCGTCAACGCCATTGTCCGTCACAAACTGTTCACAACCCGGCGCCGGCGTTGAAACATTTGTCTAGTCCTAGGCAACATTACAGTCTCTGGCTTCCTTCACAGACCCGACGGCTGTGGCACCGCCGCCTCCACGAGGCTCCCCGCGGTAACATTTTTTTTTTTTGGAACCTAAGGGTGCGGTACTCCCACCGTCCTCGCCGTAATAACAGGTACTTATTCCTTTCGGCCTGATCCCAAGGCGGGAGTGGCTGCTGTATAAATAAATATTGTTGCAGTGAGACTAGCTGTTGAGTGAAAAACTCGGGTACTAGCTCAGCTTCCCGTACGGTTAACCAAAGGCACAATTGACTCCATCTACTGAAGTCATGCACTTTGGCTCTCATAAACGCTGAATTTAGGCCACAACGCTGTACATTCACCAAATTGTGCGTGGTTGGAGTGATGGAGTTTTGCCTGGTGGAGTAATAAAATCGATCCTTTTTTTTTTCACGTTAATGACATCGTCCGAGGCCATCGCCTTTTGGGTCCTACTTGGTAAGACTTGAATCTGACACTGGATGTTCGAGTATGCCGTCCTCTACTCTAGGCACAAAGTTCTTATGCCAAATGCCTCCACTGAAGACCGTGCCTCACACAATCACGTGAGAAACGTTTAGTTTTCTTCATCACTTCTTGTTCATACGACCCTAGTACGAAGTACTAGTATTGTTGATTGTAAAATGTGTGTCATTATACATTTATGTGAATATTACAACTATGAGTAAATACACCACAATCTCTGGCGGTAAGAAAATTTAGCTGTATAAGAGTGCTTGGTGGGACAGGTAACATATTAACGTATAACTGTATGCACAATCATAGTTAAATCTACGATAGTTCACGTCACAGTTCGTTTTTTATACAAGACAAATTCAACATTTCGAATAGAATCTAACTTACTAAAGTCCGAGTTGCGTCAGTAACTATAGCTTTATTGTTGCTGATATTCAGCATTTATAGTCAGCATTGGTTGGTTCCATAGTTTAAGCTCAGTATAAGTCTGATTTGGATTATCTGTTATTAATAGTTCATTTTTGTTGCTTTAACTCACGTATTCGGTACCATACCTCGAATGTGTCGACTTGAACCACCGCTATACCTACTATATTCCCAGTGTTAACACTTCATATTTCGATGCCTAGCTACATCTATGAGTCAGCACTAGTAGTATTGCTTGTTCCGTCCTGGGAAGCTCTTTCCGTTCGACTTTTCGGCAACTTGAATGCTTTATCCCTTTTTGTCCCAACAAGATACAACTTTTGGATTTTTTTAATCCAATAAATCTATCTGTAACCATCTACGGAATTTCCATTTATATTTCGTGGTCGCAACACTACATTTCGAAATTTTAATCAAATCTAATACTTTAGCGCACTGACATGATATTCTACCGGGTAATCTCCTTGATATTCAAAATTATTTCGACCGTCAATCCTACGGCCATTGTCATGTTGGTATGACATCAGACCAAATTAACGAAATATTGTTGAACTTCGACGACATTAGCGGACAGAATTCCCCAGAACTTTTAAATACATGAATCGCCCTGAAAATCTACCGCATAATATTGCATTGCCTAAGGAACTATTATCAGGATAAATAAATGTTTAGATTTTTAATGTTATATATTTATTATGTTTAGTGCTATTATTATGATATTATCTATGTTTGCATGTAAGAATAATAGCAAACACAATAATAACAACAACTCATTATGTTTCAATTATTCACTCCAAAAAAAATGTCTATAGTGGGTCTAAACCTAATATGGGGATAAATAATTTTATATGCGGTCGCGGAATTATAATGCATTTCCAAAGTGGCCCGCAAGATCATTTGCGTGGGCCACCCTTGCTCTTAAGAGTCTGATGGCTTAATCGTCAGTGACTGCCATTATAAGGAATACACACCTTTATCCTTGCTTTATACATCGATATGGTTATCTTGTCTGTATCCGTTGATGTTTTCTTTTCACAACTTTTTCGAATCTTTCCTGTTTTCATCACACTTCTCTGTCCAAGCAGGCATCTCTGTCTTAGTGTTCATTAAACTAAAAAGAAATTCTTTCCTCCAACATACATTATATGTTGCATGCACAATAAAAGAGCAAGTTTAGACCAGACGCAAATTCGAACTCAATTCTGTTTTGAATTGCAATTGCTCTTGAACCTCGTCATTATCTTTAACATACAACTGTAAGTTTAAAGAGAGAAATTTAACACTAGCTATATTCATATAAAGTTTATACAACAACAAATTTCGCAGAAAAACCAACACGTTTTCCATTTGCTTCTTCTTCTGTAGCACAAATAAACCATTTGGTGTAGGACACCACAGTGGGGTTATTTGTGAGATATTTTCACAAGATAACTTTGTTACAATTACGTTTTTCCCTAAATATAATAGATTTAACAGATATGCAACTGGGCTTCACTATTTGGATTTAAAAAACCGAAATGAATGTATGCAAGATGGCATATATTTGAATATGTACAATATATTACAAAACTGAGAATTTTTTCATTGCGAACATTTCTTCTATAAATAGAATGTCTGTACAAAATTTAAATACATTAAATTAGACTTTTTAATATTGTTACATTTATTTTTGTATTTTGTCGCCAAAAATATTTTTTTTAACTTCGGAGGGTCTAAACATGTTGTAACTTTAAGATCTTCAGGTTTTTTTTTTTTTTTTTTTTAAAAAAGAGCGTTTTAACGTATTAACGTATTTCAGAGTATCAAATACCATATTTCATCGCTGCCATGTTTGCTTGTCTCTATAACTGTTGCAACGTTTTTCCGTCGTCAGGTAGGATTACCATTTGGTTATCGCTTGGTTTGGTAACTAAGCTATGATCTTACTGGAATATTTTAAATTGAATCCCTTCTTCAGGTTTGTACAATTATTCATATTGGCATTTTAGAGTGAGGTTTAGTCGTATTGCTTGTTGTTCTCTTCCTGCCTAACAGAGAGATAGGGGACTGGCAGCGTTCACCTGTTTCCAGTTAGTGTGCTGCATGCGCTCCAAACCCGTACCTGGCCCATGCGGACATAGTCCAAGACCCTGAAAACCAGACAGATACCATTAGCACTTTAAAGGGTATGTAAGACTTTTTGGCTACGACGTTGAAGATATTCCACAGAACGACGTACATGACCACCTCAGAATTTTCGAGAGCAACGAAGAGCAATGTGTATTTTTTTTTCGGGTTTTGCGCCTTGTTGATGTTGAGATTATTGGATGCAGGCAAGGATTGAGCAGAAGGAACGAGAAGGAATTTGGCCATTGAAAGGACCATCCCGACACTGACCTAGTGCGATATCGATGCAGTGCACACAGCCCGATTATTCATTGCTTGAATAGTAGCGATCCTAACAATAGGTGTCAGCCACTAGAGTGATATAACGCCATTTTTGAGTCACTTAGTGACCCATCTGAAAGCTGCTGGGTTGACAAGACCCCAGCTCAGATTTGGTGCAGCTGAGTGCAACTTCACGGACTTTCTGGTCAGCTGCCGAGTGACAATGAAACGTTGCATCAGCAACGGAAACAGGTCTACATCCCGACGAGCTAAGGTCATCTCAGTGCGTAGATTACACAGTGGTTGCTCTTGTGACAAGTGACAAGCATTCAGTTTTAATCATTCTAGCAGCATTGTCGCAGAAACATTTTGCAATGCGTCATTTAGCTCGAAGCGACAATAACAGAACAACAAATCTCAGAAATTACGTGTATACGTGTGAAAGAAACAACAAACAACTGACAACAGGATGTTGGGCTCCTGATTCAGACCAATATTTCACGGATAATCTTCCACTAATCAGATATATTTGCAGATGGAAGGCAGATAACGCTTTGTACATAACACATTTCCGGCTTGTGTTTATCGAACCGCCCAGAGCGACTAGTTTCATCACGTGTGAACAGACGAAGTTTATGGATGAGTAATTGTAAACAACACCCAACTCTATTTCAACCAATGTATACTAAAAGTACCATACATATGGGTGGAAGACACATGTAACAGCCCTTAACTGACGTTACAAAATACACCATCAGGTTATCGATTCAGTTATACAGATACTGATAGGCCATTACTATTAATTCTTTACAAACGTAAAAAGAGGACCGATATTCTGCGACTGGCGAATTCCGATTCTCCGACATTCCATATCCTTTTCAAAACACATCAGTTTATAAACACAAAGCGAACACAGAAAACCTTAGGAACTGATAGAAGAAAGTTATGCTGTACGGTGGATCAACTATCGGCTTTTACTAAATGAGTAATAAAACCATAAAAAAATACGAACCATTTACAGCTACTACACAGCATGACAGGATAACGTGTTAACTTTTTTTTAACCAAATAAGAAGGTTTCTGTCATACTCTTATCAGAGCTGCTGTCTGTGATTGAATGCGTTTTCTGGCAATACATATATTGTATTTAATGCGTACAATACAGTCGGATTTGTATTCGTAGTTGTATACATTAGTGCACCAGGAAGCCTGCATATAAGACCGGGCGCACATTGAGCTGCGTGGCGCAGTAGGGGCAGCGCAGAGCAGGGCAGGAGAGCACGGAAACAGAAACTGTGTCGGGCAGTTTCCCGCGTATATTAGAGCGCAGTTTCGTGCGGCAGTTTACAAAGCATCGTTGTGTTGTGCGAAAAACGCAACAAAAAAGCGTAGCCAAAAACTTGTCGATGCAAAACCTTGATTTTTTATTTATGAATAAGACTGGGATGCCGAGCTTGGAAAATAGTTATTACTTTATCACAAGCTGAGTTAGATACAATTATGGAAAAGTGAGTATATGAAAAAGAAGAAACTCTCATCTGGCTTTTGCAGTGACAAGAAAATTCTCAAAAGATTTATGCATTATTTCCGGATGACTCGAGCGGACATTCACGGCATAATCCAACCTGTTATTTTCTCGACAACGCTCAAATGCCTATTGAACTGAAGAAAATCTGGCAGTATTTTCGAGATTATTTATTTTATTATTTACCGTTTGATGGTACCTTACATTTATGAGAATGTAATTCTCTTTTATTTCATATTATATTTTTGAGAAAACTACATAATAGAACGTAAAGAACACTTGGAACCAAAAATCAGTGTTCAACAAATTATTCGTAAAGTTTTATTCACAAGAATCTTCCCTCTCTGGTCAAGAGTTGGACGGAGGTTGCCTTGAAGAAGGAGTAGTAGCAGAGCAGCTCAATTCAGTCGGACGTGTCCCACGACTAAAAAAAAAAAAAAAATTGTTTTTCGAGGACACTATTGAATGATGTAGTGCAAATAATAAGAAAACAAATAAAATAATAGCCTATATATCAATTTTATTTTTTTAAAAAAAGTTTTATTAAAAATTCAAAAGGAGAAAATAAAAGTGAAAATTGTAAGTGGACAATTGTATGATAAATAAATGCTGAATTTTCTCGCCACTTGTTGGGTTCATTGTCCAAATTTCTTGTTTAAATTTAATGTTTATGTATTTATTATGACTGGTATTGTAAATCGCAGGGTGGTTACGCACCAGATTAATCAGTTGTTTTTTTTTTGTTCCATAGTTGAAAATGATTTTAAAGTGAAGCAACATTATAAGTAACGCAAGAAGCGTGGCACAGTTTCTGTGTCGTAAACACAACGTGGCGCAGGCCACGTGCGGCGCAGTACTGCGCTGCCCTGCTCTGCGTCTCAATACGCGCTGTTCCGCCCCAAAACATAGAGACACAGAAACTGTGCTGCGCCACGCTGCGTCAACTGCGCGTCGATGTGCGCCCGGCCTAAATGCTGCAGAACATTCCAGGGAATTTTTATACCAAAAACTGCGATTCATTTATATCATGAATCCGTTCGCCACAGCGTATTTGATTGGCAAATGATAAAATCACGCTTTCTTTGTCAACAAATCGATTAACTTATTCGCACAAAATTCGTGATGGCTATGCCGTAAAATATCTGGGATGTGGAATCTATTAAAAATTCCTCGGGTCATGATATCTCAGACATTAATTTAACAAAAAACTTATTTGTCAATTTGAAATGGTATTTCGAATTTACCAGAGGCCTAGTTTAAACTGATATAAATACGATACAATAGAATAAAAGTTTATAATACCAACCAAACACTCTGACATCGTGTATGATTGATGAGAGGTTAACGTACTGCCCTGGCATTCGGGAGGTCGCATGTTCGATCCACGTGCTTGCCATCAGAATTCTGGTTTTACGCGATTTCCTGAAATCATTCCGAGTAGAGATTGCTGCAAAAGATCTTGGCTGCATTTATTCCCGTTTCTTGACACTTACTCTCCCTGATGCTCCATTGCAATTGCAATTAAAATTAAATTAAAACTATCATAATAAAAAAATGGAGAAAATCACTAGTTATGAAATGGGATTTTACGTTCTATTATATTTTGTTATGGTAGTTTAGATATTTGGTGGGCTTTCAGTTCGCATAAAATTTACTTTTATCGCACTGTGAACTATAATGAGCAGAAAATGTGTTTTCCTTGCTTCATGGGCTGGAGAGAGTCGATTTATTATATTTTTTAAAACTTATGGCTTTACGCCTCGCCGAAGTCGTTAGAGACGTGAAAGGACTGACAGCAAGGACCGGGAAATTATCTGGCCATGGCATTTTTTAAGAAACCATCCCGGCATTCGCCCGGAGCGATTTGGAGAAACCATGATTGATTGGAACTTAATATTTTAGCCATAGTACCTCCTTTACTTTCACGAGTGTTGTCGGCTGGCCTTCACTAAGGGGCATCCATAAATTACGTGAGGTGTTTTTCCGGATTTCCGTTTCCTCCCCCCCCCCCCACCCCCTCTAGTGAGACTTCGTGTGATCTGGTCCCCGTGAGACCCGACACCCCCCAGAAATCGCCCTCGCAACTGTTTGAGACCTTTTTTTTTTTTAGGTCTGACCCTTCCAAAGCCGGTTACATCTCCACTTTTCGACGAAATATCCCCCTAAAATCGACTTACGCGTCATTTGTAGACCTTTTTTTTTTTATTCTTTTTTGGCTCTACAGTCCAACAATTTTTGCAAAAACCTCACGTGAGAATTCCGTAGCACCCCCCCCCCCTCCCTTTTGGTGAGATTTCGCCGGACCCCCCACGTAATTTATGGACGCCCCCTAAGGTTTATGCAGGTGTCGAAACCAACGAGCCGTCAGCTCTTCTCGGGACATTTTGTACGTTTTAAAGAGACCAACTTTTTGGCGCAAGATAAGAAGGGGGACCCTTTATACTCAGGAAGAACCTATAAATTAATAAATTAACACTCACGACCGTTGTACGGATACACAACAGCTCTTCAAACAACAGTCCTATAGTATTATCTACTGTATTTCCGTGTCTGGTCAAATTATTAATTTCTAAAAGTTAGCTTCTGCCACAGCCTTTTCATTAGGAGATAACAGACGTTGGGGATTATAACTGAAGATAGATAAGGAGAGTTTAAGATCCGGGTTCTCTGAATTTACACAAAACACTTGACTGAACTGGAAGTGAAGTCCCATTTCTAGAGGTTAGTTCTTCTTGTATCAACTCCTTGGCAGTGTCCAAGCGTAGGCAGTTATCATCAGGGATCAAAGCAGGTAACGGACCATTCATGCCTACTCTTCCGAAATACACCAAGGGGTCGCCTGGCTTGGTCCCACTCCGACTGACAAGTCACCACTAAGTGAGAACTTACAACACTGTATGCACTGTTGGAGGTTTGTGGTTTAACCCAGGACTTTGGCGCACAACCTGGTCATTAAGAATTGAGCAGCATCCCCTCGCACCCAAGTCCTGATGATCAAAATTGTTTGAATGACCTTTAGCGCGGCTTGTAGGAGTTTATCAAGCTAATAAGTCATGTCAAGGCGCAGTAATTGGTTCCGTTCTGTTCTTGGGGTGAAAAATTCTGAATGACTGATGTTTTCAAGACGTCTATTAAAATTTAAATACAAGACAAATAATAATTATTAAGATTAGTTATGTCTGTCGATGCTGAATCTTCTATACGACACCGACTTGTAAAAGAATGACAATTTTTATTAGTTTACGACCTCATAATTGCAAACAAAACAACAATAAAAATGACATTTAAGCAACAAAACGCCCCGTTGCGAATATATTTTATTTGACACGAATGCAGCTGTTGCATAAAGTCGCCTTTCGTTTGTGTTAGACAGCACTTAGCTGCAGCACCAACACTGCTCGTGTTAGTTCGATCGTATCAACATGTCTGAAGGTCTCGTTTATCGTTGCATCTCCCGCCTTCACTCGGCTACATTCCACCATATCTTTTTGTCTTCTGCTGGCGACGAGCTGCAAAATTAGAATCCGTTTCATTGAATTGATATTGTTCCAAAGGTCAACTCAAGGACAAAACTAATGTCTCAATTATACTGGTTAGACTATCAATCGTTTCAAATAATTCCAAGTTTTTTTTATTGTTTGTTTAAAAAAAAGAATCAACAGATACAGAAGATAGATTATACCCTCGTGCAAACAACTACCGGATTTTTTCTACATTTTATGTCCTCAGGTCCCATTCTTGTTGACTTTCTTTTTACCTTATTCTAGAATATCTATAAATTTATTTTAACTTTGTTCTACCAGTTTTATGAATCCTCAGGTGTGTTTCTTTTCCTTCAACCGAGAATGGTGGGTAAGCGGTTAATGCTCTAGCCTCGCATTCGGAAGGACACCGGTTCGAATCCCCCTCCGAGCATCCAGATTTGGATTTTCCATGGTTTCCCCAAATCACTCCAGACGAATGCCGGGATGCTTCCTTCAAAATTCCATGGTCGAATTCCTTCCCGTTCCTTGTCCCCCATCAAAAAAAAAAAAAACATTGTGGCATACTTCACATAACACAGCAAGCTATGCCAGAGGTGAAGGTCGGATTAAGGGCCAATGAAAATCCGCCCGGGACAGGGATTAGAACCGGGGACCTTTCTATCACCAGTATGACACCTTAAACACTTAGTATTAAGAAGTGAATCAAATACTTTTACAATCTATCTGTGTATTCAAGAGCAATAGTCAGTTTAACATTTCAAAACGCTTTCGAAAAAGGTAATACGGCGTCAGAAAAAAATGAAGCGACAGATGATTTTGTTCTGCTTAACATAATATAAAGGAAACTTTTTTTTGTTTGTTTACTTATAGGTAAAATATTTATGCCCGGACGGGGATTCGAACCCACGTCCTTCCGAATGCGAGGCCCAAACGTTAACCGTTCACCCACCACGCTCGGTCCCAGAATGCTTCCGTGGTTTGGATTCCTCTGTACCCGGTAGGACTACCGGGTTAACGCGGCTAGTACAGGGGTGGAATGTGCAGCCAATATAAACCCTATCACCAGGTCATTACGACCACACGGAATTTTATGTATACTACTTAAAAGCCAAGAACTTTAACCTGCCGACAGTTATTGTAAACTAGAGATCTTAGCGAGAAAAATGGACCAATGTATTAACATGGAATCCACATCACAGATCACCCTCAAGCTTACTTCGTATACCGAATGCGATCTTCCCTAGAGTTGAAGTTCACTTTAGATGCCCTGCAAAATTGCGGCTATGAACGGAATTTGAGCAAGTTAATTCTGGATGCGCAAACATCTTATTAACTACTAACCACTACACCGCTCTCATTGTGCAGACGAAGCGTATCTTCTTGTCATTCAGCTAAAAACATTGCTACTGGAAGATCACAACTTTGTTTCTTCATAACTAACGGTGAGTTGTTCGAAAATTCATGCATTGTCAGGAACAATTGGTGAATAATGACCTAAAAATGTGAAGTAAAATAAATTGTGAGTTGTAGTCTTTCGCATCTTATATTAGTTTTGGTTCTCTGTAGTTATAAAATTTAGCAACTGCTTAATATGTGTTCTCTTTGTGTACCTTACTTAAATAAATTCATATGGCCCTACAACCTGTTATCAGAATTTAAAAATGTCACGCATTCCACCTCTGTAGTGACTCCTCTTATCTTTAGTGGAACCATAACCATAGACCATAACTACATGCTTGACATGAACAATGTAAAGCCGAGTCCTCAAAGGAATTCGTCACCAAAGCGGACGTTCATGAATTTTCAAATACGGATGTGTTAAGCTATCCGACATTATTTTAAGCAAATAAGCGTTATTGCTTAAACGCCAGGCTTATTTTGTGGGTCACAATAGTAAGTTTGTAGGCGGTAAAATAATATGAAGATTAAAAAAAAAAACTTCACAAAGTGTCTTAAACGAAACATTGTTAGTTGAAAGTCGCTAAATGCCATCATTTTGAATATAGGGGATTAACGACTTACACAGCTAAATAAAAATGCCCCAATACAGCATTTACTGAATTTTTTAATACCTACTGTTCAAAACAACGATCATTGTGGTTTGCTATAAAGGATGTGTCATTTCGTTTTTGGGAAGAAGTGGATATTTTTCTAGGGATCTGTTATGCGGTCAAAACTACACACCTTCCGCTGAAATCTTATCAAAAGCGGCGGAAAAGTGGCAAAATTATAAAACTAACATACGGACGGAGGGCGGACATTGTAAGGGGTCCGTTTTTCCTTTTTGGTACGAAATACTATACAATTTATCGTTAATATTCTGGTGCAAACTTCGACAGTTTTGAACAGATCAGTTATATCGAAGTATAGAGAATTCATATCTTTGATAATAACAAAAACACTTTTATATTCCTGGAAAACTCTTAGAATACATGTAGAGAAACACCAGAACAGACTATACAACTGTAGTGCACATGCGATCTCAGTACTGTGGAGAACCGGATGCCGAGAAAGCTTTAAGTCAAGTAGACAGCTTGGCGCTGCTGTCAGAATCAGCTATGGACATACCACAAGTATTCGGCTTCGCTTCGAAGTACAGCGATAGTGTCGTACTGATGACATCGGACCACATCGACAGTAGGGTAAGCTAACCAGTTAATAAATCCTTAATTTTCGTAGCCAATGAATAAACACTGACCTAACCTCAAAACCTAACAAGGTCCAATCAGCTATCAGATTGCTTACCAACTGATACACCGTCGTTATGGTCAACTAATTCAACAAAGGGCTACTTAAACCCTTTCACAAGGTGTTCGCTGGTCTCTGTTCAATCACTCGTCAGATTAACCTATATTCCAGGAAAAAAATTTGGGCACTGGAGATTTAAAATGGAATGACATCTATTGTCACTAAAACTTGGATTTTACAGAGACACTTTTTCTTATACAATGTAATAATTCTGATGGCTTCTGTAACGTAAATATTTTCTAGCTCTTTGACTATGATTTATTAATATCCGAACCTTGTTTTTTATTCCTCGCAACAAGATTATAATGCTGCTGAGTGTTTATAACAGATCTGAGCGTGTAGGAGATCACATTGAACAACTCTGTCCCTAAAAATAATACTAATACTGCATGACCTCGAACCTATCGATTTTTCGGTATTTCTACCGATATGTTGCAAAAGCGCAAACTGTGCCTGTTGTGTTGTAATAAGGATATTAATATTACATCAGGGAAAGACGCTCTCAAGAAACACAATTCTTCGCAAACACATTCAGTATCAACAAAGAATATAAAATCACAAAGTTATCGTCATTTACTGTGATAAAAACTCAAAATCCTGATATGTAAATTTAAAAAGGTAATAATATTTCATTATTCTCTACTGAGTACCAGTACTTACACTGTTATTAGCCCCGTTTGTTGCGGAACGCAATCGACCATTTACCATTATGGAGCACCTAACGAAACTGATACAGTCCGTTTGTCCCGGTTCAAAAGTTGCGGAAGAAATAAAATGTTTTACGACGAAAGTTCACGCCATAATTGATCAGATTATAGGTAAAGAAAGTTTTGATAATTTATGTGAAGTTCTGCCACAAACTAAGTTTTTGCTTATTGTTGACGAGTCCAATGATCTTAGCACAACCAAACACTTGTGCTCGGTAGTGAGATATGCAAAAAAGCATCGTATAATTTTTTTATTTTTTATCTCTTATTCTATTAGAAGCTGCTGATGCAGTATCCTTATTTAAACACATTGTAAAGTTTTTTAGAAGCATTGATATTCCGTATAAAAATAATGTAATGTGTCAAACATAATGATGAAATTTAATAATTCTGTTGTTACATTGCTGCAAAACGAAATTACCAATATTTTTATACTTATGTGTACATGTTATTCGTTTCATCTTAGTGCGTCGTGCTTGCGCCAAACTGCCTCGCAAATTGTGGTTATTGGGATTGTCTTTTTTTCTCGTATACTGATTTTGGGTATAAACATACCGATATTAGTGGACAGTTCTACCGATTTCGCATTTTGACGTTCGTAACCACTGTTCTGAAGTCACAAGGACATTACTGTAACCTCACGTATTATAATCAGAACCTTTCTTAATGCCACAATTAGGTCAAAAATGACGTATGGTCAGTGTAGAAAAGTGTCACCGTGTTGCGCAACTGACCTTCCGCCGACCTGTCGTAGGTCACCCCCAGTCGCAGGGCCACAGGGGAACGGGCGTTCCAGGACGCTCACAGTCACGTGACGTCTCTTCGGACGTAAACAAACCCACGTGGCACGGCGCCGGCGGGAAGGAATGAAGGGACCCAAAAACAAACGAAATGACCTCTACAGGTATCAACAATCCGGTTACTTACACCGGTGGCGGGAAACAGGTCACCTTCACAGGCGTAACAGGAAAAGTACTGCCCGTGACGTCACAAGTAAACAAAGCCACGTGGCGCGGCGGTGGCAGAAAGGAATGTCAAGGGCTCAGGGGCAGAGGGACCCAAAAAATCAAATAAAAATCGCTCCCCCAACTCTTAACAGGCCACTTACTTACACCGACGATTGGATATATGATAAAACCACAAGTTAAAAATTACTGGAAATGGAACAGTGACGTTTGAAACAAAGATAACAATTATGATGACGTATAATTATTATAAGCATATGATTAAACCTGAAATAAACTTGAAAACTTTTTCTAAACCATACGAGATATATTTCTGAAAGTTTGGCCAGTACAAGGTGTAATCGTAATTCTCAAATAACTACGTTTTACAAACTCTATTGTAAACAATCCTTGCTACGTTAATGACAGCGCAGGGATACACAACACCAATTAAAACCTACGGGCTACACTTGCACTGCCAAGCGACTACACTACTCAGCATGCTGAAAGACAGTGTCAAGTCAAAACTTTTTTTTTTTTATTATTTTTTTTTTTTTTTTTTTGAGGGGAAGAGTATATCCTGCCTGAAAGTGAGTAAGAGTGAAAGAAATGTGCTTCTGTTTCATTATATTAACCGTTGGACGCCGAAAGCAACAAACTATGTGGATGATAAAACGCATTTTATCCGAAATTTTTTTCTTTCCATTTTTTTACCGATCCATATTTTAGTTAACCCGGAGATATCCATTTATTGAAAGAAAAAGGTTTCTGAGGAATATAGTATTTTGTATTTTCGAATATTTGATATCAATTGATGGTCACGTGACTGGTGAATGAAAGTCGAAAGTGGTAGCCATTCAGGCAAAAGAAATGATTCATTCACTAATATCGAATCACTGCTGTGTAACAATTCAAGTAAGTTTTCTCCACAACTGAAATGTTTATTTATTTTTCCACCCAACCGCGGTAAAAACAATTCAGCAGAGGTTTTTAGGGTGAAGAATTAACTTCATATATCAAAATAAGCAAAAAGTTTTTTAAAAAAGGAATCGAAACTATATCAATGATTTTGTAGTAGTATCGATGGTACCAACTGATGAGCTTGAAATTAAAGGAGACTAGCAAACAGGCAGCTAAGTAACAGGCCAATACGTAATTTGTACGAATCAGTTGTCTGCAACGCTGATGGAAAGCAATGAAATGAGTTGTGTCAGCGACCAAAAGAAGTCATTCCCACTTTTATTTTTGTTTCAGGCTTGACGGCCCGTCGACATCGAAGAAATTAGAGCTGCAATAGGATGAAAATTTTGACATTGGCTTCTGAAGGAACTATCCGATTATTCGATTGATGTGATTTCAGAAATCATGGAAACCAAAATCCGTATGGCCGGTATGGGTTTGAACTCTGATTCTCCAGATGCCTGAGCGTTTCCACATATCCACCACTCTCGGTAGAAATATTCTTCTATAAGGGGCAGATACGAAGTTCTGGAACGCGACTTTCAGTATTTTTGTGAAAATCTTCTGACTATTGAAGGTGTCAGCAGCCCGTCTCATCCATTTACGATGGTTACCACGAAGGGGGATGTAGAAGCAGTACAAAAGAATTGCATCATTACTATTAAAAGTAAATTTATAGGAATATATTTGGCAGTTAAATGATATATTTTCCATAATAACTAAACTAGTACGTATACTTTATTTCCACAAAACTTCATCTGGGTGCATAAGATGAGGATACTGCATTTCCAATTGTTATTCTTAAACATAGAACAAAATAAAACATAAGTAACTTGGCCTTTGCCTCTGTTGGAACACCAGCTAGCTACGAATTGTACAGCGGGGTTTAGATTTCACTGCAGCTAACAATTCTTGCTTGGAGCTGAATGGCAAGAATGGAATCTCTGGAAGGAAGGCTTCTGTGAAATCAGAACCAGCGGGAGGCAGAGGGGAGGGGAGGCTATCCTCCGCGGGCTTTACCTCTGCCAATCAAAACTGCCGGCTCCTGAAAAAAAAAAAAAGAACCATTTTTCGTGAAAAAATAAAATAAACTAAGCTAGAACGCCAAAGCTAACTGGTTAAAATGGGACTGCACTAAAATAAGACTACTACTTCTCTAACATGATTATGTGATTTTTGAAATGTAAGTCAGGACTCTGAGCAATAGGAAAAATAATTGTAAATACCGACGATTGCTTTACAAGAACCCTACCTTGTATGTTGGCTTAATTTAGCAACGAAATAATGAAACTGGTACGCCCATCTCGGTGGACGTGCAGTAATAAATAACCAAAGAAGTTTTATGAATGGAAACCACCTGAAAGAAAGAAACTTGACAGACCAGAGAGTTTCCAGAAAGATGAGGAAGTCACAATAACCTGCAAAGGATAACAGGTGGATACAGAACTGACGGAAAGAGGTGGAAAGTTTCTGTAGCCATTTCACATTTTCTATGCTAGTACTGAATTTACTAGTCTACGTTGACACTTCAAGTCTAAATCATTTTTGCTGTTGTACATATCATTTTTCTGAAGTATTTTCTGAGAACAGTACTCTGTTTGGATGGTCAGACACTCCCAGACGTCCGAAACAGAGTCAACGCAGCGTGGTTGAAATAGCTCATAGGAAATCTTTTCTACCGGAAGGTGCCACTGCACCTTAAATAATCATCGTGGCACTGTATGGAACCGAATGTTGGCCAGTCACGAAAAGATGTAAACAACACTGCTTGTCATGGAAATGAAGATGATTCGCTGGCCGTAGGGAGTCACTAGATTGGATCGTATCTGGAATGAGAACGTTCCCGGCGGCATTTGGTGTGACTCCAATCCCTGAGAAAATGCGAGAGGGTCGTCTGCGACTGTACGGTCATGTACTATGCAGCAACAACACGTCAGTGGCCAGAACAGCACTCGATATAAGACCAGAGGGCAGAAGGCAAACGTGGGAGACCTAGGAAGAACTGGCTGGATACTTTGCGGGAGGACATACATCTAGTCAATTCCTCACCAGAAGATGCACTAGATCTGCACAAATGTAAGAAGAAGTCTAGTAAAGCAGGCCCTGCAATGAGGGATTAATGCTAAGAACAAGAAGAAGATTTTTGTTCACCAGAGTACCGACAATTAACACAGGACGGACACAGCATTTAATTAAAACCATCCAAGCCCGGGACCGGACTCGAACCAGCGACCCGGCAACCCGAGGCCAACTCCTACGCTGCCAGGGTCGGATAGACGTAAACTGAGAGGCGGGCGGCGACTACAGTTATAATATCCTCTCGATATGATACCACATGATAAAACTTACGAAAATGAAACCGCTATTGAATACAACTTGATTTTATTTTTCTTTCATTACAGTTAAATATGTTTACTGCAGGAAGAGATTTTTTGGTAAGAAACCCGAAGGAAAACAGCCAGGGCCTTCAAGAAGGAACCACGCGCCTGTAGTTATTTTGGGAAACCGTGAAAATCTAAATCTGTATGACCGGGTCGAGAATGGAACGTGAGTGAAGAACTTAAATTTGGGGCAAAAACATCGGAAAATTATTAAGAAGTTCAGTGTAAATATGTTGATTGTATTTTAACTGTAGTTGCAACTCAGTATGTCCACAGAGTATTCTTTTTGAAAAATTGTTACCCTCTGCTTCAACACGATACGGCACTGATAAAAAAATAAAACAAAAAAGTTCCTATTACTTTTTGTGACCATCTCAATGACCTAGTGTAACATATACCACACATTATTGTATAAAAAAAAACTTACATATAAAGTCTTCGTGCTTGGGATGTCGAGACTGCAGTTAGTTATCGACAGATTATTGGCAGTGTATGAAAATTTTCTCCATTAAGGAATCTTATCCCTGACAATACTTATTAACAAACTGTCTTTTCAGTCTTTCATTATTTGTTGATGGTGTCTCATCTTCCTCGGACGTAGAGAAATCTTTGTGCTATTCCCGGAGTAGGCAGGACCATGGTGGATATTACTCCTCCGTATAAAGTATCCCTGTACCATTCCTTTTAATGGTTAGCTTATTAAGTGTTAATAAACAGGTGTGAGTGTTCAAAGTAATGTTTCTGTTATGGATGAGAAGTGAAAGAACGCAGAGCGGAGCGGTACATTCAGGCCTATTCGCCGAGTTTACGTCCACATTCGATGGACATATCGCTCCTTACACAACGCAGATAGATTTGGGATTTAACTCAGGACTTTGGTGCACAATCTAGTTATTAGGAATCGTGTACCACCATCACTAGGGCTCGTCCATTAATTACGTGAGGTGAAATAGTGGGGTGGGTCCGGCGAAATCTCACTTAACCTCACCAGGGGTGGGGAAAGGGGGGGGGGGTCCAACGGAAATCTCACGTGACGTTTTGAAATTCTTGTAGAATGGTAGAGCTAAAAAAAAAAGTCTACAAATGACGCGAAAGTCGATTTTAGGGGTTAAAAACCGACTTTAGGGGGGTATAACCGCCCATGGGAGAATGAGACCTTAAAAAAAAGGTCTCAAAAAGTTGCGAGGTCCATTCGTAGGGGGAGGGGGGGGGCTCCTTAAAAATCTCGTCATTTCACAGGGCGGGGGGGGGGGTCCGACCAAATCTCACGAAGTCTCACCAGAAGGGGGGGGGGGATCCGGAAACCCAGGAAAACACCTCTCGTAATTAATGGACGCCCCCCCCCCCCCTTAGCACGCCGGCCACTCTTCGATGATGAAAATTTCTTCTACATCCAATACCTGAGGCAACGGCGTGGTCCTCTGCAACATGTAAACGAAATAAAGAGTAATAGAGAGAACGAAATTCAAGTAAAATGTTAAATTTCTTGGGAGAATTAAACGTAACTACAGTTTTTTACTGCACGTTTCCTATTGAAGTTATTAGCAGAGCATATTCCATAGGTAATACTCAAGACGCTTGTTTTTTAAATGTTGTAACAGCATGCGATGACGTGTGGTTCACCTTACAGATCTGCTCGGAATAACGAGTCTCTGATTTATATGGAATGCGTTCCAGCAACACAATTATTTAGTGTCAACAATTGTACGACCAAGCCTGAAACGGTACCGGCCTAGCATTCAGGATAACCAGGATGGTCTGCGATCCAGTTTTTTCAGTGACCAATATTTTGTTGAAACATACTGATTGTCATCATGCGATGATGAGCGCAGAACAAATGGTCGAAATGTGTTTAGAAACCTAAATTTGTCGATACACCGCGAAAATTTCTATGCAAGTTACAAGCCACAGAAAGTTTTCGTTATCACAGCCTTTCAATAGTTTCATGGAAACACTGTAAAAAGCAGGAACGATTCCTTCATTAAAGCCAGCGTCGATTTCCCGTACTTGTCTGCAATAACCTCACTGTCGACTGCCTATTAGGACACCAAAATCCTTCACGCAACAAATAAAAATTTTAAGCGCAGCCGTTGAATTATTTATACCGCTTGTTCAGATTTTATTGCTTCGCTCATGGCAGATAAACCGTTCTTATCCTATGGCCTAAATGCCACTGTGGGTTATCTGCATACATAGGGTATTTATCTATCATCATATATATTGTTTCTAGAATTTTTTTTTTTTTCGTCACTAGCCATTACTTCCCTTCATTTCCAACAGAATTCGATAGTTGAGTTATCATTTAAAGATTAAGTTACCCGCTTTGATAAAACGATGTTTTAAGAAAGCAATTTTTCCAAATTCGATATTTAAAGGACAAAAATGTCAATATTTCTAGAATGCGCTTTTTTGTGTCACGAGCCATTTATCTCCCTGGATATCTAACTGAAATCGATAAATGAAGTATCATTTTAAAGATTAAGCTCTCCGATTTGGTCAAATCATATTTTAAGAAAGGAGTTTTTCGGAATTCGACCATTAAGGGGCAAAAGTATCATCATTTCCATAACGTATTTTTTTTAATGAACCATTTATCTCACTTGATATCTAATTACAATCAATATTTGTATACAATTTCTTAATACTTTTGTTAGTTACCACACTTTTACACTGTAACAAAAATCATAACCCACACTAACGATAATAATTTCAACATATCTCTTTTCATGTGTCTGAAGCTAAATACATTTTCAAAAAACTGAAAACTTCTAACAAGATTGAACGGGAGGTTTGAGACATCACAATTTTTATACAAACAGATAAATGAGGTATAATTTAAAAGATAAAGGTCTCTGATCTGGTCAAATCATATCTTAAGAAAGGATTTTTTTTCGGAATTTCTTCCTTAAAGGGCAAAAGTATCATTATTTCCATAACCCGTTGTTTTGTTACGAGCCATTTATCTTCCTTGATACCTAACTGAAATCGATAAATGAGGTATCATTTAAGGTCACCACTCAGGCAACATTATAAATTAAGAATGAAATTTTTTGGAATTTGACCTTTCAAGGACTTAAAGGAATAACTGTGAAAGCCGCGCATATGAGACAGTTCAGAGCAAAGCCGCGAGATAGCAGCAGCATATATCAAAGAAAAATTAATAAACTGTTTCACTGGCGTCCATTTATGTAACGTAAACAAAAAATAATTGATACAAGTGAGGCGATTCTTCTTTCATCTTATTACAAACTACCGACCTTAATATTCATGGTATATATATTATTTGCGAATGGTCACTATCGTATCACGCAAAGCCTTGATTCTCATCATGGCTTGTAATTAAGAAATTGTTCAATGGTTCCACCGGGTAGTTAGAACCAGGGATTGTCAGTTGCTGGAACAATGGGGGGAGCTAAAGTTTTGTCATCGGTCTGCGATTCGTGTAACATGTTCTCTACGATATGTGTGTTTTCGTTTGTGAAATATGAGGCGTACAATGGGAACTGTCACAGCACTCGCATATGTGACCGGTGACTCGTACCTGGTGCCGTTGTACTTCCCTCATCCAGTGTGGTGGCGGCATAACGCGCACAGCAAAAATCTCTGCGCGACCATTCAGCCAGGTGCAACAGTTTCTGCAATTTAATAGCTTTTTCCACAATGCCTTCATCGTTTTGAACTTCATAGTCTGCAGGATATGAACGATACAAAGCAAACAAAATATCTAAATAAAACCACCTATGCTCTTGTTCGGTAATGAAGCGGTGACCCTTGAAATGAGAAGTCAATGAGTCTATCATCAAGCTACCTGTCACCGTTTGGACTATTGTAACTAAAATAAAATGCTAAGCCAAATATTCCGATTAAACTGTAAAATTTTCGGTTGAAGAAAAACCATTACAGAAAACTAAATTCTCACTGAAATAACCGCAAGTCCACATCATAGTATTACGTAGTCATTTTTCACTCACATTTCCCATATATAAGTCGTGATGTACAGCTTCGTTTTAAAATCTGAACCACACTTCTGGCTGATGAGTCAATTTTTACTTACAGATTTGGAGATTTCTTTTTGGTTAGTCGCAACTTTTACAATATCTATTATTTCGAAATGTCCTGAATTAAACTCTTGCCTTTTGCTATTAGCATTTTAATTCTTTTTCCGAATAAGTTCACAATTCTACCTGTTTCTTGAATCGTGGATACTTGAAGGAGTGAATCTGTATTTAATTTCGCCACCAAATGGACCTATGTTCATTGTTTTGGTTACATACTGTGACCTGTCTTTGCACGAGCATATGGGTCCGGATACATGTACGCAACATAGCACAGACTATTTCCTTGGATGCTGGGAGCGGGGATGGAATGCTCTGGGGTCATGCGACGGATACGTATCAGGTCCACGACCTACAGACGACCTACCCTGCGCTACGCCGTAAGAGTTTGTTGTGGCATGCGAGGGACAGTTCATCGGCGTTTTTTTGTCGGTGTCTCCTTCATAACAAACCGACCTTTCCCACCCCCACCACCACCAAACAATTACGTAACACCCTCAAGGTCAACTTTGTTTACAAACAACACACGACTGGAGGAGGGGTGATCGTATCATCAAAACTGCATATTCAGAGCCTCGATTAAACTTATCATCCACTCGTTTCGAAGTTTTATCTCCACACGAAAATGTTAAAGTTGAGTTTCACACTTCATCTGGTATTGCTTTCAGCAATCATCACTTATTTTTATTATTATTATTATTCATCACATCGGCTCATCATTTGAATAGCTTTGCAATTTGAGAAATCCTAGGAATGAAACTCACAAGACGCAGAAGTAATTATACATGCTCATACAAACGTGAGTCACATTAGACTTTTTTTTTTTTTTCATTTTTCGATAGTTTATTCATCACAAATAATGCCAAAAATATCTACATCGGTTTACTGACGAATTTAATTCTCGATACCGCTAGCTGACGTACTTATGTATTATTTTTTTTAGAATTGGCGACATAAGATGCAGCTTCCATGTTTATCGTTTCTTAATCAAGAATTATTTCCCCAAATAACGTCGATATATATGATTATTTTGGTCAAATGGTAGTGACTCATTGTATGACAGAAAACGATAATTCGTATCACATTGTCGGGTTTTACGAGAACGTTGTCTCAAACACAACCATATTTGGAAGAGAGATAATTCCGTTTGGTCGTAGTGACCTGGTGACAGGCTTTCCATTGGATGTGTATTTCGACCCTGCCGTATGCACCTTAACCTATGAGAACTACAATTTGAAGTGTAATCCGAATCACAGAAGCTGTTTTGGCGTACTTCACATTACACAGCAAGCTGTAGAACAGATTAAGGTCGGGTTAAGGGCCTATGAAAATTCCCGCTGAGACAGGGATTCGAACGGGGGACTTTTCGATCTCCAGTCAGACGTCTTAACTACTGGACCACCAGACCGCTCATGCAAGAATCATGTAACAACTAAAGACTTGAATTATGAACGTTCTAACCAGCTTAGTAGGTGAGCGGTACTTTCGGACTTCGCATTCTAGAGGACCCGCTTTGATTTCGTTCGCGAGCACTCAGACTTCGGTTTCCCATAGCTACTTATACTATTATTAACGATGTGAGTTCTTCTCAAAGACCGTCGGTGATTTCCTTCTAATCTCTTGACAAAAATCTTAAGTAAAATCAACCTGTCAAGCAATCGAAAAATAGTACTTTTTCGTAAAAAAAAGTGTTATATTTATAGGGGTGTTAAATGAGTTTAATGTATTTAAATCTACGTTTCTTGTCTGATGGTACAGGGAAAGTCATAAAAATCTTTCAGATTTCAAAGATGTATGTAGTAAACACAAAGCGAGATGTAATGATTTTTTTTTTTTTTTTTTTTGTTATTTGCAAGAACAAAGAAAGCAATTTTAATTTACTTGGTTTTGAAAATAATATCTTGTAAATGTCTACCTCCATTGTCCAAACACTGACGGAATATATACCGGAAGTTGTCGATGACTTTGCGAATAGTTCGGGGACGATGCCCGAACATCTTTTCCTTGAGGTAACCCCAGAGAAAAAAATTGCATGGGGTTAAATCAGGTGATCTGGGGGCCATCCAATATCACCTCACAAAGAGATAAGATGACTGGGAAACATTTGTCTCAGAATTTCTATCGAACGACGCGATATATGGGCCGTAGCACCATCTTGTTGGAACCAGATATTGTCATTGTCGTGAATTAATTCATCCAATTTCGGTTTTAAAAATTTTTCAAGCATGTAACTATACCGAGCAGATGTCACTGTTATAGCTTGACCATCTTCTTCGAAAAAGCAGGGACCCCAGACACCAAAATCTGCAACAGCGCACCACAAGGTCACTCGAGGACTGTGGAGTGGTCGTTTGTGAAGGCTCCGAGGCTTATCCTGAGCCCAGTATCGGAAATTTTGTTTATATACAGTTCCGGCCAGGTGAAAATGGGCCTCAACACTACAGATCAAAACAACAATACGAGGGATATTCCATAAAATGTCGCGGCACAATTTTGTTCGTGTGTCTAAGTCTCTTTCACTCAACTTTTGCACTATCTGCATCTTGTATGGGTGCAATTTAAGATCTCTACGGATAATTCTTCTGACACTACTAGCAGCTAAACCAAGTACAAGGACGTGTTTACGAACAGAACGCTGGGGAGACTGTTGAATTGAAACCCCCACTTTATCCACATTTTCCGCTGACGTTGACGTCCTAATTCGGCATGATGGTTTCCTTTTTAACGCCGAAGATGCCTCTCTAAAATTAGATATCCAATTCCTAATTGTTGGTGCAGTGGGAATGGGATCATGACGAACAAGAGGAAAATGTACACGAAACGCACGCTGTGTTTTGATCACGGATCCGCCATTTTTAATGTACTCTTCCCCTTCGAACGCTCGATGTAGCCCCGACCAAGCCATTTCTCACACTGACAATTGCAAGGCTTGGCGCGTCTAACGACGCTATCCCCACCTTTCTCCTCCCACCCGTGTTCGCGCCACGACCTTATGAAATCGCAAAGATTTTTCACCCTGAATTTATGGGAGAATGAGTCACGAGATTGCATAGATGGGTGATTTACTAACTTCAGATCATTTATGAGTTTAACTATACCCCTTCTTCATGAAGATAAAAGATACCGTTAAGTTGACAATACTAATGCTTCGAAACGTATACATTAAGCTCTTGTTGTGAATATTACAGTGTATGGGAATCTTTTTTTTTTTTAAATAACACATTTTACAGTTAATGCATATTACCACCAAACACAGATACATTCTATGGCTCCTCTGGCCTACTGAGAAATCAACAAGTCACACAAAATCCAATAAACAGAATACGAGCTTTAACAGCCGATTTATAACGTTGTGAAATTAAAGATCAAAGAACATACTATAAAAGATTCATAGTTGTTTCTATTACTGGGATCTTAAGTAGCAAACATTACACGATTGCTTTTTATTTTTAATTTAACTGTGATGGAGCACATGGTGGCAATGTCCCTCTCTATACATCCACTTTTCCATTTCACGAATTTTTATTTCACATCTTTCGGTGTTACAACTATATTGTTTAGTGTTTCGCTGGATGATTTATGCCAATCGCTTACCTCATGGATGGCCAACCCGTGGTCCGCGGGCCGCTCGTGGCTTGCGGTAGATCATTTTGTGGCCCGTGGAGCTGGATCATTAATTCATTACATACGTAAGCTTTGACTTCTACACTAAGTTAAGCTGATATTCAACCAAGATCATCGCTCGATTGATCTTACGGGGATGGACAGTGCGGGTATACAACCGAGCCTTATCACGGCTTATGTTCCTGTCACTTTCAGCGCGTTAGTGGTTCGCCTGACATTCTCGGATCGCTTGCGTCTGTTATTGCAGTTAATGTTTCCACCCATAGATGGAAGTACGCTCCTTGCTTTTATTGTTGTATTTGACGACGGATGGAGCTCCAGCAATGGTTGGAAAACATGAAGGTTTAGTAAAACTGATTGAAAATGAAGCTTACGAACTTGATAATACCTCATTATTAAATTTTCATTGCATTATTCATCAAGAGAATTTATGTGCCAAGTCTTTAAAAACGGATCATGTTTTGAGCGGGTTATCAAAATAGTGAACTTCATTAGATCTAAGGCGTTGAACCATCGTCAATTCCAAGAATTCCTCAAGCATTTGCATTCTGACTATAATGACCTTACACTTTTCACTGAAGTAAGATGGTTGTCCCGTGCAAAAATTAAAAAGAAAAAAAAAAAGATGTTTGATTTGAAGGACATCATTCTATGCCAGAAATTTGAAAAGTATCCAAGAGTTTGAAGACGTGGCTTGTGTTTGTGACTTCGCGTTTCTAATCGACGTATTACTAGCCATTTAAATAACCTGAACATTCGTCTGCAATGCAAAGACCAATTGGCTAATAATATGTTTGATGTTGTTGCCGCGTTTCAAATGAAACTTGGGCTTTGGGACCAACAGTTGAAAAATAAAAATTTCACTAATTTGTCCAAGCTATCATTGCAAGCAGACGTGACACAGGCGTTGGCGATTAAGTACAGTTCATTAATATCAAACTTGAACCTTGAGTTTGAAAACCGATTCAAGTTTTCAAAAAACATCATATTCTTTTATCTGCATTTTCAACGCAATTCTCCGTTGACATAAATTCATTGCCAATGGAATTGCAAATGGAATATTGTGAATTGTAGTGTGACGCACAGCTTACGGAGAAATTCCACCAGGTTGGTTTGGAAGAATATCTGGACAAGGAGAAATTTTACAAACATGCTTTGCGGATGATTTCGCTATATGGAAACACTTATGTGTGTGAACAGCTTCTCAGCCGGATGATCAAGTCACAATACAGAACACGAATGTTCATTTGGAGAACTTTATGCGATATCAATATTGATGCCCTTAGTTCTGCCAAACAATGTCAAAAGTCGCATTAAGATAATTGTGTATTTAATACTTCATTAAATATCCATATTTCATTTTAAGTGTTTTTTTTTTTACTTCATAAAAATATTAAAGTATTTTTTCCAAGAAAGTAACGCATGCTGCCCGGCAGAGAGTTGTAATTCCAAAATTTGGTCCGGCTGCTGAAAAGGTTGGCCACCTATGGCTTACCTAATACACATATATTCCCGGTCTCTACGCCTGAAATTAAATGCTTATTTGTGACTCTTTCACAATAGTCTGCTTGCCGACCACAAGGCGATTTCGGCAATGTACGGCGGATGGCATCAGCTGTCATTCCTCTCAGCGACTCCCCAGCTTGCACGTTTACACGGCTTAGACAGGGAAACATGTTTCGATAAATCTTACGGTCGGGATTATTGATTAGAGTACTCAGAATAGGGCAGCAACCAAGTATCTAATTTCGCTTTTCTTTTATTACTATTATAGTATTTGCTTCTGGGTTAACGCCTCATCGAATTCGACCATGGTCTTTTTTGAAGGAACCATCTGGCCATTTACCTGGAGTGATTTTGAAAAACCATGCAAAACCCAAATCAGGATTACCGGACGCGTATTCGAAACCGCGTCTTTCTGAATGCGAGGCCAGAGCGTTACTGAACGTTGTTAAGTGAGTGGTACAAGTAAACAGACACTGGAAGAGTTAAACAACCTCCACAACTAGACAAATGATACTGTGTTCAAAGAAGCGAAGACAACGCAGATACATTCGTCATCTATATATAAAAGCTAATGTTCGTTTATGTGTCCTCTACAAACTAAATAACTACTAAACCGATTTTCGAGCGATTTTTTTTGCAAAAATGGTCCACGTTTGTCAGTGGAAGGATTAAAGCTATTCATATCCTCTATCTGACCAAAGGAAAGAAACTTTCACTCACTCACAAGAAGAATTGGTTAAATGCGAAAGTCAGGTGGCACAGCAAATCGTTTCTTATTTCAGTGGTATTGCTAATCTATACATATAAAAGGCAATATTCGTATATGTGTCTGTTATAGACTAAAAAACTAATGGATCGATTTACGAGCGACTTTTTGGAAAATGGTCCACGTTGTCAGTGTAAATTCAAAGCTATCGAAATTCTCGAACAGACCTGTAGGAACTAAATACAACATTTAGGAAAGACAATGTTCGTATGTGTTTCCGCTATGCGTGTTAAATTACAAAACGATCCGCCTGCAGTACATTTTACTATAATATTATTTGATATTGAAAATTGAAAAATTATTTCATGAACAGTTGAACGTTACTTGTCCTGCAGAGGAAAACCAAGATATTTCTTTGTATATATACGAAATGAAATCCCCCAAAACATTGTATACTGAGAGAATTACAAAGAATTTTCAATTGAATAAAGTCGTAATTACAATTTATGTAATTCAAAACGTAAAAATAATAATGTAGATGTAAATATTTAATTTTAGGAGAAGTTAATATCAAACTTTGATTTGTGTCTTTTTAATCTACAGTATATGTATACTCAAATCTACTGTAGCAATAGGTTTTAACTGCTTTACGTCTCTCAACAGCAAGGTCTTTAGAGACGGGAAAGGATGGGGGCAAGGAATGTGAAGGAATTCGGCCATGGCCTTTGTAAGGTAGCATCCCGGCATTTGCCTGGAGTGATTTGGGAAACCATGGAAAACCCAAATCTGGATGATTGGACGGGGATTCGAACCGCCGTCCTCCCGAATGCGAGGCCAGAACGCTATCCGTTACACCACCACGCTCGGTCTAGCAATAGGGAAGCACTGATGGGTGAACTAGTATAATATAGAATACTGCCTGTTTTTATTGCAAAAGAAACAGTTTCAGAAGTGGGGAAGAGGAATGGTGGGTGGGGGGGGGGTGGAAGACGTGATGCATAGGTGTACAGGTAGATCTGTTTTTGGAAAATATCGTGGAACAGAACCAGTAATTGATATGATAAAGGAGCTGGGCTCGGAGTCATTCTAAGAAAAGAGGAGAGTGAAAAAGAATACTGGAGTGGATAAAGTGAAGCCTGAGCATGGATTGGGTATGGTACGTGCAAGGTAAGAGATGACCATCACTATAAACGTAGAGAGGTAGGAAAATTTTCTTTTGAGTGAGAGGGAATCATGGAGTGAAATAACCTACTAAGGGAAATAAACATTTAAATTCAACACTGAAAAACTTTAAAATAAAAATTCCTTTAAGGCGGATGTATGAGAGCAGAGAAACTACACTGAAAACATTTAAATAAAAGTTCGTCATATGTCAAAGTAGACGATTAGAAAATTTGCTGCTGAACAAAATTCTCCATCGCTATTCCTCAATGAAACAGAATCTAATCGTAACAAGACAGACAACGTCGCTGAAATGCATTTACAGAACTGCTCTTATTATCGGCAAAATGACAACCTCACATTTCTACGTCAATTCACCGATTGCGTAAATTACGTCTTTTGACATTTGAGGTAGAAAATATTATATTCTTAGAATAACGAACGTTCTGACATTATATGACGTTATTTGCCATACGACTCACATGAGAAACTACTTTAGATCGAAATCAAGGAATTCTGATTGAGAGACTGGGGTACAAGTAACAAAATATAGATATCCCTAGCCTCCAAGCAAACCCATCAAAAATGACAGGTTGAACGGAGATTTCTGGCAAATCATTTCTTGACAGTTGCTTAAGTAAATAGAATTGTTAGAAAATAACATTTAATACAATTCCTCGTGCCTTACACCGTAGTAAAACTTTCACTTGTTATCCTGATCCAGGTTGGATTTAAACTTGACCAAAAAGTTCGCTTGTGCTAACCTCTTAATCTCTACATATCCCTTACAACCCACGTCCTCGACCCCATCATTTCCAAAACTCGTTCATTTCGTATCTTGTCTGTCCATTTAATTTTCAGCATTCTTCTGTAGAAACACATTTCAAATGCTTCAATTTTCTTTCTTTCTGGTATTCCTAAAGTCCACGTTCCGCTACCGTAAAGTGCTGTGCTCCACACATAGAGTTTTAAAAAGTTCTAATTCCAAGATTAATGTTTGAAACTAAAAGATTTCTCTTTTTCATGAAGGATCTTTTTGCTAGAGCTATTCTGCTTTTAACATCATTCCTGCTTCGGCCATCGGTTGTAATTTTGCTTCCCAATTATCAGAACTCACTTACTTCTCCAATTTCATTCGATCCTATTTTTACATTTAATCTGCTAGTATTTGTATCATTTCTGCTACATTTCATCACTTTAGTCTTGCTTTGATTTATATTCAGTCCAAAATCTTCCTTCAGTATTTTGTTCATGCCATTCAGTAATTTCTCAATGCCCTCAGCCCTCTCTGCTAACAAGAAAATGTCATCTTCAAATCGTAGCTTACTGATTTTTTCTCCCTGAAAACTTATGCCACAGGGAAATGCCACATGGCCAGTCGAGGCAGAGACAGTCAGCTGTCGAAACGTCGTGTTTTTACACCACCATCCGGCTGGACACCCGAGATTGTATTGCATCGATACGCCGGGAAAGTCTCGACTCACACATAAATTTCATTGTTTAATTGTTTATCAAAGAAATGTTTTATTTGTTTGTCTGTTTGTTTGTATTTGTCTGTGCCTCAACAGCAGAAGATTTTGTAATTTTTTTTTTTTTTTTTTGTGTTTACAATGCATATATATATATATATATATATATATATATATATATATATATATATATATATATATATATATCCCATCGTTTAGTATTATTTAATGACGTCCAAATACAATAGTAATCATAACTATCAAAATGTAGCTGCATATCTCCTTATGGCAAAAGCCAAAACATCGTGTAATAAATACGCACCCAACCTTTAACTCCTCCAGTAAATATAAAATCACAAAAAAAAGATTACGTTTGCAGTGATCATTTTCTTATTTACTTTAAACTTAAAACTTGATCTATTATTGCTTCAATAGAGGATTAATGAGGTGGACGCACTCTTAACACCCAAAAGGTGGGAGTCTAATCTAAGTGGCAGATGTTCAAGAATTACAACTAACTTTCTGTTAAACCAAATTAGGAGATACGGAATGTGGAAACCGAGGTTTAAAGTGACTGTTGAGCCTCCGTGCATCCAATGTGGCGGCTCATCTGCACTCTTGGCTAGAATGGTTTATTATTGAGGCCTACAACTGTTCAGATCTACTCGATGTATTGACTTATGACCTGGCTACAAAACTAAATTCTCCCAGAAAGAATATTTCCCGTCAAAAATGGTTCACAGTAAGTATTTAGTACCTAGATAAAAACATTGTTAGGAAGAATTTGTGGACTTCAGAAAAATTATGAAGACCGTAGCTAATAGTAGCTAACGACATATTTTACGGCAACGGTCTGTCTGAATTGATACGCTGATTATTAAATGAATTTTCCATATAAAGCAGCAGTGGCCATTTAATGTCAAACTACGTGAGGTTTATGTTACGATAGGAAATCAAAAGAATGTTTCAATTTTCTCGATTTTTTTTTTTTTATTGCTAATATAAAGTTTTCCATTTACTCTGACGAGAGAGCTTTCTTGCTTAGTGTTGTGGGTGGTCCTTCGCGTTGCGTTTGTGTTTCCATGGGACTGCTTAACCTTCAGATGGTGAGGTGACCTCTGCCGGGGTGCTGTAGTGGAAACTTCCTGCCGGCCTCTACCTGATATGCAGATGTACTCCGTGAGTAACGCAGTGGTCAGCCTGATGCAATGTCTACATATTCCGGTACTCCCAACACCTGATACCGTCACCCGTAGTACAGGTGCACAAAATCATATTTTGGTCTTATTAGGATGTGCAAAATACCTACCTTAATTCCGAAGTCCTATTTTACCTCCCTAGTAATTCTTATCCCAGACCTACATGAAAGCGATTAAGTGGAGGTATGGAGAAGTACTACCGGCGCGAGTTGAAATCCTGCCGCTGGATGCGTACCGGCCATTCTACTACATTTTTCTGCCATCATCCCTAGCGGTAACGCTCTGGCCTCGCATTCGGAAGGACGCGAGTTCGCATCACCGTCCGGCCAACCAGATTTTCGTTTTCCATACTTTCCCGAAATCACTCCACGCGAATGCCGGGATAGTTCTTTTAAAAAGCCATGGCCGAATTCCTTACAATTATTTGTAGCCAATACTTACTCGCCTGTAATAATCTCGATGTGTACGAGGCGTAACGTCAAAAGGAAAAATATATATATATATATATATATCTGTATGAGAAGGAAAGGAATGGCCTGACAGCAGGGTAACATCAAATCGAATGCCTTCTTTCCAAAGTTCTTTAGTGTACGAAGTTAAAGCACCTTGGCAACACGCTTTAAGCAAGAAACATTTTTCTTTTATTACCTGATTTAATTTTATAAGTGACTAGAAAATAATAGTTAGTCACAAGAGATGTACAAATTCGTTGAAAGAGCAAAAGCAAGTATGCTTAAGATTGGATGCACTCTCATGGTATAAAGTTTCATGAAAGATCGATCACCTATAAGGCATTTGGAATACCGGTACCTTTTGCATATGCTGACATATACGATGATAATTGGATTCATATTTGTCTACTTTGTATGACTAGTAGCCATAAAGTATACCACATTTTTTCTTCATACAGTATTCCATATTGCCGCTGGAATGGAGCAAGACAGAAAAAAATAGACGAATTTGTATGTGATTATTACAGAGGAAAAAAATTAATGTATTTTTATTGTTGAGTATTATCTTAACAATCAAAAATCCGACATTCCTTTGGTATAATTTCCCCGTTTCTTCTAATAACATTGATGTTTTATTTACAAGAACTTTTTTAAAAAATATTCCGTCTTGCTCACTTTGTCCTATGAATGTAGCAATAGTGCCTACTTATGAAAATAAAAGAAAGAATCACCATACTCAGTTACCGTCATATCCGCAAATTGAGACCAAGTGTGGTGGGTGAGGGGTAATGTTTGGTCTCACATTCCGGAGGACGCGGGTTCGAATTCCCGTCCGGATTTGTATTTTCAATGGTTTCCCCAAATCACTATAGACGAAAGCTGGGATAGTTTCTTCAAAAGGTCATGGCCTCGTTCCTTCCCGCCTCTGTGACCTCGATGACGACGGGGTATAAAACCATAAAAAAAGCCTGAATTAAATATGAATAGTCCCTGTTACAGATGTATGGTTCCCAGTTCCTTTCGTTCGTGTTTTAAGTGTTCCTGTAATAATATACATGAGTGTTTCAACTGTTCCTAATGTGACGTGTTGTTTTGTGTTCTGTGTATCAGGATGAAAGGAGGAAAAGTGAAATTGTGAAATTTGCTACCGCCAAATACTGGTTTACTCTACCGAAGGACAACAAGGAGACTGCCCAGTTTATCGTCATTAATCCACGGATGAATCACCATCAGCAGTGTGATCCTCAATTGCTTTTCATTGCAGAGAATTCTGGGTTATAACCCAGGACTTTGGTGTAGAATCCAGTGGTTAGGAATCGTACACCAGTTTCTCCTACCCTGCGGCTAAATCCCGAATGGTGAAAATTTCTTCCACCACCGGAGCTCGAAAGGCTAACCCCGTGTCTAGAGTGATTTACGCCTTTAGAATAATCGGTTTACAAAGGGGATTAATACAAATCCTAAACGGTTTGCAGACTTTTGGTGAAACTCCATTTCAACACTCACGTCACATCGTCCTTAACTAACTCACAGTTCGTCAGGAAGCAAGGTTTTAAAATAAAATTCTAATAACACTGTAAATAATGAAAAAACCGACAGGGATTTCCGTTCGTTTGAGATGTAATGCACCAAAGTTAAGGCGTAAGTTTCAAGACGGCAAATGGACAACAACAGTGGTCTACACTCTACATGGTCTACATGATATTACATAGCACGTGACGAAGGAAACAATTTGGAATACTATTCGTCTAGATCCTACGAGATCACAAGGGCGTATCTAGGATCAGAACAAGAGAGGGGTACCGAGCGTGGTGGTGTAACGGTTAGCGTTCTGGCCTCGCATCCGGGAGGACGGCGGTTCGAATCCCCGTCCGGGCATCCAGATTTGGGTTTTCCATGGTTTCCCCAAATCACTCCAGGTGAATGCCGGGATGCTTCCTTCAAAAAGGCCATGGCCGAATTCCTTCGCATTCCTTGCCCCCCATCCTTTCCCGTCTCTAAAGACCTCGCTGTTAAAGAGACGTTGGCGATAAAAAAAAAAAAAAAAATGAGTAGGGCAAGATCTGAACAAGGGGTGGGAGGGGGGGGGGCAACTCGTATTTGTTTCGAGGAAGTGGGGTGGGGAAATGAAACATGACGATTTCTTACAAAATGAAACTCAAATCTATTCAGGAAAGTATTTTTATTATTGATTAATTAGTAATCCAACCACTTTATCTAAGTACCTACTACGTAGTTAATTAAGATCGTAAGTCAGTTAGTTTTCTTTACGTAAACATTAATCGTTTCGGATTCTCAGAAAAATTTTCAATAACTTTATATTTCAATATCTCACGGTTTCATGAAATATCGATGCACTCTCATCAGTAGGGTTCGGATCTTTATGATTAAAAAAATGCAGGAAAATATTACTTTAAAAATGGGTAAATATGACCAAAAATGACAAAATATGAACAAACATTTAAATTTACTAAACATCAAAACATACTCAATTATACTTATTTTATTTTATCTAGCAGTGTCGCTTTAATGTAGACAGCATAATTTGCTTCCGTGCACTCGCTGCATCATTGGGCTGTTAAATTTTAAATCGTTTCGTTGAAGACACTTTAATTTCAAACAATTTACAGAGTAGAACCTTTTCATCTGTACTAAAATATTCCTCTCTATATTCCCTTACGTAACTTCGCACTTTCAGAAAAAAATTATTTTTGGCATGGCGGTAAGCCTACTCACTGATCCACGGCAGATTTAACGATGACTGAGGATATTTCATTGAGTGACGCGGATCGACGCAGCCATGCTTCTGCTGCATTGGCGAGATTAAAAGGCGGTTAAAGAGTGACAATGTATAACTTTAATTCTTGACTGGTGAATTCTGACCACAGTAAAATTAGTTGTTTTTTTTTTTACTCACCTGTATAGCAGAAGTACAGTTCTATGAATAATTATCTTAATTTCTTCTCATCTAAATCCGGTGAATTCCCGGTACTATTAAAAAAACTACCAGATTTTTCCTCAAAATATGACCATATGGCCATAAATATCATGGAAATATGACTAAAACTAGGAAAATGGTTTGAATATGCATTTATATGCTACATAAAATACTTCTTCACTTGTCGAAGCGTAGTGAAGGCAACTTAATTTTTCTTCTGGGGGGGGAGGGGGGGCAGCAGTGGCATTATAGTTTATACCAGTACATAAACAAGATGTAAACCTCAATTATTTTCCACTGCACAAACACCTATTTGGCAATCGGTTCCCAAAGAACACCAAAAAACGTTATGTGATGCAGGAAAAAAAGAACAACTTTAATTATTCGCTGTATTAGCATAATATAGAAATGAAGATGCCACATCCAGTCCGGGTGACATAAATAATACAGTCCTTTAAAACTGAATATTTCGAATGTCCTAAAAAAAGCTACATTGAACAGCATTGAACTATTTGTGCAAATAGCCCATCACCATGGCACACAACGCTATGTACACAGAATGCAGTTATCATGCATATTTTAACTTGGTAAAGATCAATCTTAGACTCGAGGTTGAAATTTTGCTCGACTTCAAAATCGTTTTTATGAATAGTATGACGAAAGCAAAAATTTTAAGAAACAAATACTGTAGTGTAAGTGAATTAGCTGCTTCCACTCCCTGAAGATCATTGGCTACATGAAAACAAATGAGCAAGTTGCGTAGAACTAAACATTTTATCTCTGAAATCTTTGTTGCTGTTGTTGTTTTGGGGATTTAGGGCCTAGGTCATAAGCGCCCTTCTTATGAAAGGCATCATCAGTAAGAAATAATTAATACAAGCACATTTTTTTTATCCATGTTCTGATTATATGCAGATCCATTGTAAATCTCTCTTTGACGTAACAGACCCATATGACTGAAAAAAATAGCTTTATGTCCTGCATCCTATAGAAAACGAAGATCATTACGTCTATACAGGAAGCTGCCATTAGTATGGATGGTATGTTTTGTGGAATACATGGTAGTAAATCGAAGGTTTTATACCCGGGGGATAGATGGATCAATAGAATCGAAAATTAGGAGTGGAAAAAGAATTGCTCATGAACGACATAAACTGTGTAAAAGCCAAAATAAACTAATGTTGTCTCTGAGAGTAAACGAAGTGATGATGAATATCTTTCTAGAAAGATCAGATTTATGAGAAGTGGATATAGTGACCTACAGAAAGCGGCCATGATACACCAAACTAGGTACAATAACAGGAAGATAAACAATCGATCAGCTATAAACACGGTGCGAGAGAAGTCAACAAACAGGGCATATCCGTGAGATTATTTTTTTGTTTGCGCTTCGCCATCTTATCAAACTGTGTTTTCACAAGAATTCAGGTGAAACACGACCGAATGGTACGGAAGTGTCATTGAAAATAAATGTACGGCTTGGAAGTGTCACTGTTTCTCGCAGGATGGTTCTAGCTTCACTGCGGATCAATCAACAACATTCGAGATCATCGAAATATTATTCTTCTGTTTTCCACATACTTCATTGCTTAAAGAAGAAAACATCTTCATCATGTCGATTTTTACCCCCATTCATTTCGTTAAGGAATGTGGTGCAATGATACTAACAATTCGTTGAAGATAACAGTGCCAGAAAATTGAATAAATAATGTTTTGGTATTAAGAAACAGTATTTCTTCTCCTGTGACGTCGCCATGTCCACGTAAACAGACAACAGCGCCATTGCGGCAGCTAATGGAACTAATATGCGGGCGTTACAAACTTTGAACCTTCCTCTATCCAGTGGTGTGTGGCATGTATTAGAATCTTTTACAGTTTGTGAGAAATAAAAATGAAAAAAATGCTCCTTTTTTATTAACCTTGTACATTAAATTGGTACTTACGTTAACTTACAGATAGGCTCTACACACACTTCCCCGACTGTAGGGTTGGAAAGTTCACATTAAGTACCAACGCTGGAAATGATTGTCACTCTTACCTCTTACTGCAGAATACCTCACAGTATTTCGTACAGAAGCCATCAATTTATTTTGTTCATCACCTCTAGGTGTATATCTTGTGCATTGCCTCATCTGTAACTAATCCGTCACCTCCTACAGCATCTGTTGGTTGTTATGTATGCTTCGCCCAATCTAACGGACTTTGGCGATCACAATGGACAATGGTCTGCTATCTCGAGCAATAAGATACAGCTGGTTCAGTTTATTTAGTCCAGTGTAATGTTTGATGTTGTTCAGACACGATATGCGCCTTCGTCTCTGAGTCCTTTGGTTTTTATTTTAGAATCTTCTGTAATATTTGATATTTTTACCACGAAACACGTTTCCCAGGTAGGCAACGTTTTTAAATTTGATGATGGTTAGTACTCATTTTTTTCAGTTTATTCATTTTAGATTAAGGATATGATGAGTATTGTCCTAAAAAGCTATAGCTCTAGATCTTGTAGGTATTTTGTAACATACCAGACGTGATGGGTCAGCGTTAACGGTCTGGCCTCAAATTAGAGAGGACGCCGGTTCGAATCCTCGATCGACCATCCAGATTTTAGTTTTCCATGGTTTCCCCAAATCACTTCAGGCGAATGCTGGGATGGGTCCTTCAAAAGGCCATGGCCGAATTCCTTACCGTTCATTCCCCTCAGTCCTTTCCCGCCTCTAATTTCCGCGATGTAGGCGAGGGGTAAAGCCAGAAGGAGTAAATAGACATAGTTTTGTAATAGTTTCTTTCTATGTCCAAGAATAATCTCCGTTAGAAATTTAGACAAACGGTAGAACTTCACCACACACTGCCAAAGGCGTTATGACATATTTCGATTCTCGCTTTAGTTTCAATGGTAGCGTATACTCGGATCTGTATTCATGTGATCTGTTATCCAATGACAATGTGTTTAGTTTAAAATTAATTACCTGTTGGGTACGTTGGTACCCGATATTCAGAGTCAAGTTGGTTCTTTAAGTATTGAATTATGTTAGCTTTGTTTTTGTTGCTGGATTCATAGACTGGCTAACCACTTAGATTACCCAAAAGTATTTGCAGCATTTTAATACCTACAATATATCAGCCATTAAATTTTGATGAGTACCTTGTGAATATTGTTTCACTGAAGAATCTTATTTATTACCCTTAAGTTAAGATGTCCTTTACTTCTTAATGTAAATTAGTTTGTACATATCCAATCTCATTCTAGTACAATGTGTCGAGTTAGTTTATACTGTCTCTTTTTACTACTGTAAACTATATCTTCCATTACCAATTACTGCAGAGTATCTCGTCCTTTTGCTCTTAACGAAGCGTATCTTATCCGGTACTTCTTAAGCCGGGTTCCCACGATCTCTTGTAACGAAGGCGGGACGGGACGAATACTCAACAACACGCCATGGGAACAGGGCCACCTCTGCTAGCGGGGACGAGACGCAGCTACCCACTCTGTGTCTGTAAACATCACAGACGTGCGTAGTGGAGCGCTGTTGCCATCGGTTTGCAGCAGCGGTGCGCACCCCTTCTGTTGCTGTAAAGTGCTCTGTGTCAAACGACACTAGGCAACGTGGTTGGGATGTGGCGGCGAGGTAATCGAGGGCTAACCTGCGGCGCGCGCTCGTCCCTACATTTCGGCTAATGAGGTCCCGTCCCGCCCCACCTTCGTTACAAGACGTCGTGGGGACGTGGCTTTACTGTGGAGCATGTGGTGCGTGGCATCGTGATGTGGATTGCATTGTTCACTGTAAACTATCTCCTTCACCTCTTGGCTTAGCATTTTATATAAGTAGCTTCAGTTAACAGTGGCGAGTCAAGGTCAGTCTGATCTATCCCCACTCCGCTGTCCTTTGCCCTGTATGCGAAGGGAAAATTCACCACACGCGTACATGGACACAGCGATGAGGTTGGAGAGGTAAGCAGGGATGAGCTTGTGGTAGCTGAGGAGTGGAGCCAGTGAAACATAGGCTTGAACCACCTGTTCGGAATGATCAGGATGCAGCAGGAAAATCGTTTACGTTTATACTAACAGCAGTGAAGGTAGACTTTTGACACTGGCGATTAGTAGGCTGTCAACCTGTTACTGAAAGCGGCTGCTATACAAATCACTGACGATATGATTTCCACCAAATCACCTCACACGGTGCCCGAAGATAAAAACAAGAATGGGTCGAGAAGTATCTTTGTTTTGATAATATCTGACAAAAGGTACAAATTCCATCTGTAACTTACTCGATGTCCTTTTATGTGAATATGATAAAAGTTTTTGTACTCTAGGGAAGGGGTTGTACTGTCGAAAAAAAATGTGCAACGGAATAGCGGTCCAAAATAATTTCTACTGCTCGAGAATCGTTTCGCTGAAAGGAGAAATTGGGGTATATGTTGTATAGAGGTCAAGTTGTCGCATGGTATTCACCTTAGTGACGGTCGTTTTAGCAGCTTTTAAATATTAAACCTTGTGAATTGTACTGTTACCTTCAATTTGATTTGTAATGTTGCACTGTAGAACCAAATTTAAAAAACTTTTGCTTATTTATTTGTGAAAATGCCAAGAACTACAAAAAGAAAAAAAGATGAAAAATGACATGTAAATTGGCATAATTTGGCAAGTATAGAGTGGGTTCGCGTTTGCAGATTAACACAGAAATTGACCAAAGAAATTTCGCATTGAGATAATTTCACTGCCAGTGAATAACAAAATAAGTCCACAGCCGACGACCAGTCTTATACGGCAAGTGTAGATCTAACGACGACGTTTTGGAAATACAGTGTTAGCCTAAATGATTCACTAGGTACCAAAAAGCTGTGTATTGAAAAATATACGACCTACAAAGATTAGATACATAAAATAGCCAAGTTTAAAAGGCCGCTGGGTGTCTGGCGAGCAAGCTAGATATAGCAGATGGCGGAAAAGCATCGAGCAGTCTGTGACAGGATTTTTGTACCTGGATATGTTGCATCTGACTCCTCCACTTTCATCCTACAACAGGACGGGGTACCACCTCACTGAAATACAAATATCCGCAACTTTCTCAACAGAGAACTGCTACATCGCTGGATAGGGCGCGCTGGTCCAAGTGATGTTTCTCTGTCGTCATGACCCCTCCAGGTCACCAGATCTGAACCCATGTGATTTCTTCTATTGGGGTTATGTGAAGAAAAAATTTATCTACCCCGAATACCAACAACACTGCAAGAATCACTGCTGCTGTGACGGAAACTGATAAAACATGCTATCGAACGTATGGACGGAACTGGATTACCGTTTGGATGTGAGCCGGTTGACTAAGGGCGCACACATTGAACATTTATAGTATGTACCAGAATCTTTGTGAGTTTATGTATGTTTTCGTGTATCACTCGTCTTTGCACGTCGTATACTTTTCAATACACAGTATTTTGAGTTTCGATGAATTATTTAGGCTAACCCTGTATTCAGGGGCGGATCCTGGGGGGGGGGGCTAGGGGGATGAAGCCTTTTATTTTTTTAGCTCTATGGATTCAAGGTCCAAGGAGACTATAAATACTACCCTTTTCCCGACTCTAGCCCCCCTCCCCAAAGCCAAAATCCATTGGAGGCAATCCTGCTCAACCAAAATCCACTCAAGCCAAGCCCTCCCCCCCAAACCAAAGTCCGCTCAAGCCCCTCCCAAACCAAAATCCTGGATCCACCCCTGCCTGTATTTCTATTAGAGAAATTGGCGTATAGTAATCACCCACTTCGAGAACGCATCAGTATGAAGCAAATGTTAGCCGACCGTACCGAGACAACTTGTATTTCTTCTCTCAATGGCTACTCATTCATCCAATAATGTGTTACTAATCCCCGATGAATGAACTTAGGCTTTAAAAGTGCGAAAGAAATAAGTAATATCGAACGGTTGAGACAATACAAGCAGCGAAGTAGCAGGTGATAAACTAGAGGCCAGAGAAAAATCGAAACTAACTACTTAGAAGAAAACATCGAGGCCATACGAAGTCATAGAAATTCGTTTCTCAACAACTATTTGGTCTCCCTGCAACGTGTCAAATATACTTCGATTCAGAAAAGACCTAAAATCGTAAACGACTGCTGATAACAACAGCTTCAAGTAAGCCGCGGAAACGATGATCGATCGCAAAGATAAAGAACGAGTAGCTGCTTTTCCATGTACGGCGACCTGTCGAATGACAGTGCGTCTTCATGCTAGTCATGGTGAATAGTGGCAACCAGCCGGCAGGCCATTTAGCCACGGAGCTTAGAGTGGTCAACGAGACGTTACATCAAGAAACGAAACACATACTGAGAAGCCATCCACATAGCCACAACAACCAATAAAATACTTTATACTGTACATCTATACTCCGAGCCATCAATACATGCCAAGATTTAAAACTTAGCAACAGGATTGTATTTGTACTGCACGGTGTTTTCCATACCAATATCACGCCGAAAAAAATCATTTGTGAGCGTTAAGAACACAAATACAATGAGTGCTTCACACATCTTTGTGAAATATTTATTTTTAGGGGTTAGCGACTTAAAGGGTAGTAGATACAGCTAACATATACAAGAATTTGTAGAAATTGAAATTCCATTTTCTCCAAATCTATTTAAATTTGAGGGTTCAAATTTCGTAGCTCCATAGAGCTGTTGTAGTTATATATAAAAATTGATTTTTAAAATAAAAATATTATTTAACAATATGTTAATGTACCATACAAATTGGCAGTTAAAAATATGTCATCATTAAGGTCTGTAATGATAGAAACTATAATATTTGAAATTCCGCTGAAATCTTTTTTTAATCTTGTAAACTAATATCTAGGCAATTATACCAATAATATCACACATTTACTTTATATTTGTTGTTAATAAAAAAAATTCAAGAAATTAATATTCTTGTTTTTTTCGTTTAAACATATAGGCATTTTTTCCATTTGTGAGAAGCTGCATAACCAGTAATGGTAGGGACTGTAGTAATTAGTTTGTAGAATATGTCCTGCAAATTTGAAAACGATCTATGCATGTGGAAAAAACTTATCATTAAAATCAATTGATGAATTGCTGTTTCGAGATATTTAAGGTTAAAGATGTGGATTACCTTCAAGTGCAGTAAGATTTAAATGGCTGTCAGGACTTTGCTTAATCACACATAATTCCGACACTTTGAAAGATATTTAAATAATTTTTTCACCAACATGAAGTAAAAAGTAAATCGAAAAAAAAAATCATATTTTTGAAATTTGATAACTGAACCTACCTCTAACGACATCGTGAGCCAGGATGAAGGAAGGAACACGACCAACAGGAAGCATCCCGGCTTTTGCCTTGAGTGATTTCAGGATATCAAGGAAAACTAAAATATTGACTGCGTAACCGAGGGTCGAATCCGCCTCCTCAACAATGCTAGTCCAGATCATTAATCAAGCACCTATTGGGCTCAAAGTATGGGAAATAAATGCATAAATCTCATTTCATGAAAATTTTTCCACATAAATTTCGCTCTTGAAATAATACACAGGGTCATATTTAACAACGAATAATAAATACGCTATGCTAAGACTCCAAATCAATTCTTGCCTCTTATTTACGTATTCATGAAAAATTAGGAATCCTGGTCAAAAGAATCATACAGGCTATTTTTTTTTCCATACAAAAACAAGGGTACTGATGCTTTATCTTAAGTCCTGCAGGTGAAACGAAATATAATTGAGGAGAGCTACTGTTTATCAAATGCAATTCTCACAATTACAGAGTACTGCTTCAGAATATACAATTTTGCCATAAATGTAGTCTAAGAATGATAAAATAACTTCCAAAGAATTAGAAGAGTTTTTATCAAGAGTGTGGTCTCGTGAACACTAACTTATTACAAAGACGAGAAAGAGTGAGTCACGGTTATTCTGGACACTTCTTAGGCTTATGGCCATCTTCTGCCGAATGTCTGCCTTGCTTATGACTTGGAAACTATTAGCAGCTCTATATTACGTAACTGTAACCACTTAAGTTCCCAAAGAATTTTGTTATTATCAAATACAAGAAGAAATTTTGATGGAGGCAAAAATGTTAAAAGCGGATTATCAGAATGAATTAAAATATGGAAATAAATCAGAGAGAATAACTGATTCAGTGTGTCATTTCAGTGAAGCTTTACCATTTTCAAAATAAAGTATACCTACGTTAAAATCTGATGGGTTAATAAAATTTACTGACCCATAGAATATCAGGTTGTAGAACTGTTGTGCGAAGTTAAGGAACAATGTTATAAGACGGAATTGGGAAAGAGAGTCACATTTTTAGTAAAAAAAAAAATTAGACTTTTTTTTAACATCGAACAGAGCTCAAAGGAAAATTTGTACAATATAATTTATCTCTGATGCATTATTGCTGGAGAATGACATGCAGATAACCGTAATGGTTTAATAATTCAAGAAGAACAACCAATATTTTACGACTTTGATACATAATAAACTTCTTTACATCACGCGAGACAAATGGCTTCAGACGAGGAGATAAGTCTTAGCCCAGAACCAAATTGATAGATCTCATCTTATCTGTAACCTCTATTTTATCTAGTGCAAGTACTTTAAACGGAGGCAGAGAATCAAATCAACATGAATTTTCTAACAGCAGGAGAAGAGAACTAGTAGCAAACTTATGACCTGTTATGATGACTGAAATTACATATAGTCTAAGTTATCCTCAGAAGGGGCGTTTACATCCTGTACTGAAGTAACGGTGCTGTAAGACATTTTTTACAGTCTGATAACTAATACGGCCAGGTGTTAATCGATTTATGCAATCCTGCATGAGTAGTAAAACCTGTTACTTGTATGCAACCTACACACTTTGACAGTAAATTTGGCCGCCGCTGAAAAATTCTATCACTCTAATTTTTCAAAATCTGACATCAATGTCATCCCAGGAAATAGTAATGTAATACTGGCAAGCCAGTCTCTTCGCCTTCACCTGGGTACTCAACGTGATGTTACCCTTGACCTGATCCTTACCCCACAACCCCCTCCAATTGCCTATCCCTCCCAGCCGACCCCTGTATCCATGCAACCGTGTAGCAAATTTGTAGACACGCACTCATTTCCCCTTCGCGCGGAGGGGTAAGGGCAACGGAGTGGGGATAGAGTAAACTGACCTCGAGTCGTCTCTGTTATGATGGCTTCCCACGGCTGATTTTGTAGACCACGCCATGCAGCCGAATTGTACAAATCAGCACGCGCCACTGGCTAGCCCTCGTCACCTCGCAGCCACCTCGTTGCATAGTGACGTTTGAGATATCCAGGCGTTTGATGTTTACGGACTGCCAGTAGAGGCGGCTCCCTTCCCTCGGCCCACTGTTCATAGCTAGACCGGCGCGGCTGACAGATACCCGGGCCGTGGGAAGTCACTTTAAGCTGAACGAGTTATGGTCGTGATCATCTGCCACACTCCGTCCACCACTATTGGATACTCACCATTAAAATGCTGTGATCTTGAGGAGGTTCCTGTTCTAGCCAGTGCCATAGTTATACCACCATGGTGGTTTCTCCCTTTCCCAGCAAATCTATACGCAGTAAATTCTCATTAATAAAACAAAAAAACTTATTTTTTTCCAACACCGCTGAAGTAAAGTGATGGACCCAGGTCTCCTTCACAGTAACTAATCTACTGGACTGGATTCAAAGACGTCACATTTATTCATAAACTTGTTTACCTATTGGTTTTCGATCTGCTGGCTAATCTTTCGGCATCCAGTGTGGGGAAACATTTCTGAAGTCCAAATACTTCGTAAGAATGGAATCTTTGCTGTTGATTTTGGGGTGTCTGATATCTCCTCAATCTACAGAACTTTTAACGTCCTGTCCGTGCCAACTCATGGACCCTGTTCACATTTCCCTTAGCAATAATATTCTTTTTACATTGATATATTATATTTATATTCCTTTTTATATCTACTTCAGCGGTGTTGAATTTTTTTTTTATGAGGATTTACTGCGTGTACATTTGCTGAGAAGAGTTTACTTTCTCCTCACGTTTTAACCATATGTGCATGGATGTACTGTAGACATATTTCTTTCTTACACAAATATTTGAACATAACAAGATTTTTTTTGTCCTTCTCCTTTTCAGATTAAAAGTATATTTCTTACGCTTTAAGCACCTGTAACAAAATAAAGATCTTGTAATTATGGACAATATTTTGTAAAAGACTCAGAAATTATATGCAGTATTTGCGACGTTCTCCAATATTTAACATGTTGGTGATTTTTTCGGCCCGAGTCCTTAGTTGCTATGCCTTCAAAAGCATTTTTTTAGTTGCAAGTCGGAAACAACCCATAAAACCGTTCTCCAATATTGTTTTCGTGACTTGCACAATAAAATAAAATTATACGAGGGTTGCCTTTTAAGTTTTTACAAAAAATGAAACAGAAACGAACAAGTTCGAAACAAAGTGTTTCATTGGTTTTCAAAATATTCTCCCTTGAGGTCTATACATTTTTGCATACGTTCAAACCAATTCTGGAAACATTTTTTCCACTGTGAATCTGATATTTCAGAAACATGGTTTTGAAAGTCTTCAACAGCTTCTCGAGGTGATGAAAATCGCTGTCCGCGCATCTTTTGTTTGACAGTGGGGAACAAGAAAAAGTCATTAGGCGATAAATCGGGTGAAAACAGGCAATGAGACATTAATTCGATGTTTTTCTCCTTCAAATATTCAGTTGTTTGACGTGCTTTATGGGAGCTGGCATTGTCGTGATGAAGAATGATGCGAAGTTTTTTTTGTTCTTTTTCCTTATTTCATCGAAGACCGTTGGCAAACAAGCTGTTGTATACCATTCGGCATTAACAGTTCTTCGATCCTCTAATGAAATGGTTGCGACGTGTCCAGTACAACCGAAGAAACAAGCGATCATTTTCTTGGAAGTGCTCCGTGAACGAACAACTTTAGTGGGATTGGGTTCATCGTCAAACACCCAAACAGTAGACTGTTGTTTGCTTTCAGGTTCATACGAATATATCCAAGTTTCGTCTCCTGTAACAATGTTGTATAAGGATTTTGAACGTCTTCGGTCGAATTTTTTCAACATTTCCTGACACCAATCAACACGACCCTTTTTCTGCGCTTCGGTCAAATTATGAGGTATTTCTCACACCTAAATGTTCAAGCAAAATCGATTGTATTGCAGTCCGCGATATCCTAAGAGACGCCTCTAACTGTCTGTAAGTCACATGCCGATCTTCTTTGATTATGTTGCACACAACATCGATGTTTCTAGGAATGACAACCGATTTTGGCCGATCTTCTCGACATTCATCACTGACGGACGCACGACCATGACGAAATTCTGCAAACCAATTGTAAACAGTCTTCTCTGATGGTGTTTCATTACCAAAAGTTGCACGAAGTGATTCTATGCATTGTAGTTGAGTAAGGACTTTTTTAAATCATAAAAAATCATCCAATGTAAGCCTTCAATGGTGATTTCCATTTTTGCACAAACTTGCTTCTTTTAAACTTCACTATCAACAACTTACTCAGTCAATTTCTAAATTGCCACTGACTTCGCAATAACAAACGTCATTGTTCACAAATACAGTGGTGCCACAACTCATTAACGCCACCTATTGTTCGACTGTAAAAACTTAAAGGCAACCCTCGTACGACGCATTTACGGTATTTCTCTTTTATTTAATAAGAAGATGATAAATGCATATAAAAAGGACATCAGGAAAGTGATCTGTGCAGCAGAGAAAATGACCCAGTGTGGACGGATTGTACAATGTGAGCATATCAGGAGGTTCTAATGACAGCCAAATGTTGGCCACTCATACCGCCTCCAGTCATCAAATCACTGTGGGAAATGCAACTAAATGGTCTGCTACTTTCAATTTGGAGTGTTTGACTGTTAATGAAAGGATTCTTTAGTTTCAAATTAAAGATTTATTATATGGTGCATACACCCGAGTACTGTGCTCCAATATAACACGAAAGACCAATAAGCAACAAATTTTATGTGCGATATTGTATCTTAAAGTTCTTCATCGAACGTATTTCTTACAATATTTTATATTATTGCAGTTGATGGGTAGAGTTCAACAACGTTATATCGCACCGCATAAGAGTTGAATCTTCAGCCATCAACGAGACTGCTCCAACATACTTCAAGAATCGTATTTATTTCTTCCATCATGTTGCCTTGGTATCGAATCACGTGTTTTCTGTGATTAGAAACAAATGTTTCACACTAATACCGATTCAAAGTCAAAACCAGGGAAGTGTCTGAACGTGTTGTTGCAATTGCCGTCAAATCTTTGGATGTGATGGAAAACTCATTTTTCAGTGAAGTGGAAACAAAACTTTAAAAATCATTAAAGATACTTTTATACGATTGACTACGTTTCATCCAAGAATAGTTCATTGGATCTGCTTCCAACAGTAGTCAGTTTGCTGCGTAAACAATTCTTGAGAATATTATTTCATGAGATTTCACTTAGCAAACAAGTGTTATCTCTTAACGAACATCTCTCAAAACATGAGTTGTGTTCTTTAGAACAAGATAAAGTTTGTCAAGTTGAGCGTTGCATAGTGCTGCCATCTGTAACAATACCTCTGTGTAAATTGCTGAATAAAAAGCTTCTACTAGTATTTCTTCAACAGACTTTCGTTCTCATCATTTTTCCATGTTTTGGGTTGTAGAGGCCAGTGGCGTAGCTAGGTCAACAAGGGCCCCGCTGCAAAAAAATTATTTTGGGCCCTCAGGCCAGACGGGCGACCTTTTTTTTTGCTTTGTGTGCTGGTAGGGGCCTCCTGAACTGAGGATGGGGGCCGTTGAATTGTTAAAAAAAAAAGGTCACCAGTTTGCCGTGAAGGCTGGTGGGACCTCTAAACTGCGCTTGAGGGCCCCTAGAGGTGCGCTTAGGGGCCCCTTGAGGTATGCTTGGGGGCCCCCTGAGCGTGAGGGCCCCGGTGCACTGCACCGCCTAGCCCCATAGTAGCTACGCCCCTGGTACAGACACCAAGATATTTGTATGGTGCGAATTAGATTTCAGTATTTACTGTTCATATTCTTTGGTGTATATCAGGAGTTCACTATCACAAAACAAATTTAGCTTCTGGCAATAATATTGGTAGTATAGTAATGCCTTTTGCTGAATTTCCTTCACAGTTGCTTTGAGAATTTTCCACCGCTACTTTCGATTAGTTAATTGTTTCACTGGGTTGCATAGTAACTAAAGTTGTCAGAATATTTATTTCATGTAGTTGAAGACACGTTGGACTGTAAACGCAAACAGAAAGCGATGAAACGCAAATCAGAGCATGTATGGTTTAGTTCCTGCTGCCATAGGAATTGATCGGAAAAATATGGATCACTAATGCGGTGATTGTATTCTTGCTACAGATGTTCTGATGTAGAACTGTAGAATCTGAGAACATTCCACGACAATTTTGTTGAAACTAATTTCCTTTTAGAGAGAGACATATCAATATATTCTGAAGTGAATTTTGAAACGATACAAAAATCAAATGTCTTTCTAGCTGCCATCGGAAAATGAGAAAGTCGAACAATATTAAAATGTTTGGTTGTGGAAAGAGAAAATGAAATTTATTAATCTCAGATTCGGCTATGAAACTTACTAACCCCCTTCAGTTTCTCTTGATTATAAAATATACGATCAATTTACTGAAGTGTAATAGAACCCACATGACAATAGATGCTGTGTTTAATACTCTGGGTTTATCAGTATTGTTGATTGGCGCGAATGAACGTGCGACTGAAGTTCAAACATAATCTCTGATGTGTCGTGTATTTATCTATAATTTCCGATTAAGAAATCGATGTCCGTGATTGTCGCAAATCTTTAGTCACTATCAGTCAAACCTTATAAATTTATGCGAAATAAAGAACACACAAAATTCAATGTTTCAATTTGCGGTGTATACATCGTATATTACTGAGAAGGCGTTATTTTTTTTTTTTATATATAATCGATATTAACGAATATCATATACGTGTACTAGTTCTCCTCAATATTAATAAAGAAACGAAACAGCTTAAATTGGAGGGCGAAACATTGCATATCTTGTAGATCGGCACTGTCAATGATCTAGGTAAAAATTGATAGTTCAATTTAAACCATGAGGTATGCATTTTCCAAGACAAATAACTGAAGATTTCCCTTACATACAGTTGCATGAAGTCAACTAATTGGTGCACTGAAAATAGGTTTCTAATCGAAATATCTTCCAGTATCGACAGTTCAGGATATATACCTGCTGAATTGGCTTGATGCGGGACAGTTAAATTTAATGTGCAATAAAATATTTTAACCGAAACTGTGAAAAAATGTAAGAAAACAATTTTAGATAATTTCTTTCCTTTATCTTACCCTGTACAGATACTAACATATGAAATGAGGACGGAGTGTGGTGGGTGAACGGTTAACGTTCTCGCCTCGCATTCGGTAGGACGGCGGTTCGAATCCCCGTCCGGCCATCCAGATTTGGGTTTTCCATGGTTTCCCAAATCACTCCAGGCAAATGCCGGGATGCTTCCTTCAAAAGGTCATGGCCGAATTCCTTCCCATTCCTTTTCCCCATCCTTTCCCGTCGCTAAAAACCTCGTTGTTAAGAGTTAAGCAGTTAAAAAAAAAATGAAATGGGGCAGCAAGTCGGACCCCCAGATCAAAAGCTCCATACAGAAATAAAATGAACAAGTTGTAAAATATGCTTCATTGCCAAATAAAATGTTAATTTGTCGCGTATGACAAAACTACGAAATGAACAAAGTGAATAGTTTCTTGATTCAGAAAAAGAAACAAAATTTCGTCGTAAATCGTATGCAAAATTCTGAAGACTGAAGAATAACATCCATGCAGAGATAAGTTGGAGAAAATTGGTGAAAATTACTTTTAAAAATTACAAAACACGTTTTTGTGAACTAACACTGAAGCAGACAGGGTTTAGTGATGTATCTCATCTCTTCCTCCTTGTCTTTTCATATTTGGATCATGATGAGTGGGTCGTTGATCAAAGTGGTTGGTGGTAGTTAAGCTGATCGTCTGTGTCATCTCCTACTCTCACTATTGACAGCTTGCAAGTTGACCACTGACTGACGTGTATTGTGATAGAGAACGCTGTGATGTTATCACTCGTCATGACAGGTGCGAGAAGCTGCTGGTCGATTACATCAAGGGAAACCTTAGCGGTGGCAATATTATCGTAGCTACGTGCCTACCTGCACGGCCACTTCACCATTCGCGAGCTGTTGGTGTGAGATACGGGTGTTATCTGTCCTGGGACAGGCAGGGAAGTGTTGGTGACTCAGCTGACCACGGAGTCTTCCGTCAGTGAGGTGGCGCCAGCACCAGAGACATTCGCATCACTGTAGCCTTGGACTGGATAGTTACTGAGCTGTTACGATCAAAAACGGATTCTCTGCACTAAAGAATTTACTGAGCTAGCTCAAACTTTTATCCATACAAGACATATGGGAGTAGGTCTTCCAACACACAATTCAGAAGCAGTACCGGATTAACCACGTAGCAAGAGGTAGCAAATGCTACGGGCCTCGCGCCTTCAAGGGGGCCTCGCACCTCCTAGGGGGGCCCCGCACTTAAGCTAGCCGACGACCTTTTTTCTTTTCTTTTTTTTTAGCTCTACAATTTTCCCCCGGACGGCAAAAATCCAGGGCCTCTGCTTCACATTTGCTACGGGCCTCGCGCTGTTTTAATCCGGCCCTGTTCAGAAGGGAGATGCAATTTCTAGCGAGAAGTATGATGTCTGAAACACAAGAATAAATCATTGTTATTTCTCCGAGTAGATAGTATGTTGACAAAAGTGCCAAAAGTAGTACTTGAGCCGTTGATGGAGAGTTCATTTATCTCAGGATTCCACTTCCATCAATTGTGTTGTGTTTTAAATGTTCGGAGTGGTATACCAACTGTTTATTGCAGTGTCATTGTGGTCCAGGCCATGTAACGTCAAACTTGATCTGCAGTTTCTCAGCCATTAAGCTCTTCCAGCTCTCTGGACTGAGATTTAGTTATTCGAATTTAAAAAAAGCGATAAAATGTTTACAGGAATTGACGCGTAACTCAACGCCGATGACCAGAACCTATCTAAAAAGGGCCTCTCACTGGCGATAGAAGTTATGAACGGACATATAGACCGAGTATGTGTAACTACAATGGATATGCTTCGAAAGATAATTACAGGGGAGATAAACCAAGTAAATAACTTTATCGTGGCATTATGTTCGCTTCTATCTGAATAAATCCCGCCATCCAGTCAAAATAACTGATATAATGGTGCGACTGGTTCGTACTCATTTCTAAATTGCTAAGGAATAACAGGAATACAATAGTCTTTTTCCTGTCATCGGTGTTTTAACAGATTTCATTCAGTACTAACCTTTGACTATACACTTCGTTAAGAAATTAATTAATCTCTCATGTTTTAAAATGTGACTCAACATCCTCAAATTTGTTTCTTCGCTCATCATGTTTATCTGTTCACTTAATTTTGTACTTCCTTTTGTAACACCACATTTCAAAAGCTATATCAAGTTTAAATGACCACAAAAAACTTCCCAATCATCTTGCACCGAATGTATGTCAACACAAATCTACAAACTCACGACTAGTATTTGGAATTTGTAGGAACAATACGACATGATAATTGCAGCAGATACATACAAGTAAATTTTTCACAGCAACGAATGTGTGTGTAAACTGTGTAACATATACAAGAGCTATTTTTATTTCAAAATCATATGACAATCAACACAATATTTAATCATTACTGTCACTTTTTAGAATAATGCGTTTCACCTACAGTAGTTATATGGTTCTAAACTATGTTATAAAATCAAAGAGAAAGAAAGAAAGGCTGCAGTACAATGAGTATTAGTACGAAAATACAAAAGAAACAAAATGGACTGTTGAACGAAAATTTCACTTTCACGAAGGCTGTTAGACGTGGTCATTAGGAATGAGAAAGAACTGGAGACGAGGTATCCTGCTAGAAGCAATTCAGCCATGGCCTATTCAAGGAACCATTCCGGCATTCACATGGGGTGATTTGGGGAAACTATAGAAAACCAAAATCTGGATGCCAGGAGGGAGATTAGAAGAGAACCCGCGTCTTCCCGAATCCCAGATCCAAGAAAAGCTATGCACATAATTAGCGAAAATTATCTGAATCGGTTTTTGACTCCAAAATCAATGGTTAAAAACTTTTTGTCTGCTAAAGCATATCGTGCAGGTAACTAAAACGTGAAGACCTTGAGTTAAATGTCAGATAATTAATATTAAAAGCTGCACTACACAAATTGTAAGGTATTCTATGTTTAGTGTGGTAACGCTGCCTTGTACTAGTACTGTAATTAAGCTGTCTTTCCGTATCTTCTCTGCACTGAAAGCACAAAGGATATTTCGTTGACGTTATCAAATCTGTCGTTAACATAAGAGTAAAAAATAACTGCACGTACACACATCGGGAACTGAATAAGTGAAAATCGTGTGGCTGTAATCTGTTTTAAACATTGGTCTGACAGCTTTAAAACTTACTGAAAACAACAGAATACACTTTCAGCAAGAATATTCTGGACGATGAAAAACAGCATATGACTTTCTTTCAAAATTATTGTATTATAAGTAATTGCTTATACTTTAATAAGTAAAAACACAACTACATGTATTTAGATCCTGCACAATATGAGAGACAAGCATCAGTTAAAAATAGTGTGAGACAAAGCTGTAGTCTATCCCCGTTAATATGCAACTTGTATGTAGAGGAAGCTATAAAGAAAGTAAACGAAAAATTTCCATGTGGCAGAAGTGTTCAGGGAGAAAAAAATCAGTATGCTACAATTTTCTGATGACATTGCCTTGTTAGCAGAACGAGCTGAGGATATTGAGAAGTTACTGAGTATCATGAACAAAATATTGAAGGAAGATTTTGGTCTGAATATAAATCAAAACAAGACAAAAGTGATGAAATGTAGCAGAAATAATACCAATCACAGTAGATTAAATATAAAAATAGGGTCGAATGCAACAGGAGACGTAAGTGAATTCTGCTACTTGGGAAGCAAAATTATAACCGATGGCGAAAGCAACAATAATGTAAAAATCAGAATAACACTCGCAAAAAGAGCCTTCATGAAAAAGAGAAATCTTCTAGTTTCAAATATTGATCTAGGAATTAGAAAGAACTTTTTAAAACTACGTGTGAAGCACAGCATTTTATGGCAGCGAAACATGGACTTTAGGAATACCAGAATGAAAGAAAATTGAAGCATTTGAAATGTGGTGCTGCAGAAGAATGCTGAAAATTAAATGGACAGACAAAGTACGAAATGAACGAGTTTTGGAAATAATGGGTGAGAAAAGAAGTTTGTGGAAGAAGCTTACAGAAAGAAGAGACAGGTTGGTAGGTCTTATTTTGAGACATGCTGGATTGGTTAATTTGTTAGTGGAGGAAACAGTGGAAGGTAAGAACTGTAGAGGTAGACAGAGATTAGAATATATGAAGCAGATAATTGAGGACGTGGATTGTAAGGGGTATGTAGAAATGAAGAGGTTAGTACAGGATAGGAAGGGATGGAGGATTGCATCAAACCAGTCTAAAGACTGATGACAGGGGGAAAAAAATGCTACACCATATCCGCGATTACTAACAGAAATACTTCATCCATCTTATTTTTCCCCCGAAAGTAAGTTACTTTTCCACCCTCTAATTTTTCGTAAATAGTTTAAAAAATACTGAGTTTTAGGATAAAATCTCTTAGATATCGATTATCTGCGTAAAAATGTAAATACGTCCTAAAGATTGTTGGCGGGCAATACTTCCGCGAAGTTATTTGCTTACGGCAAAAATTGTTTACCTTGCGAAACAATAAAACCGCCCGTTACTTAGCCATCACGTGATTTACGACCCAGTTACGAATATTAGCGAGCAATAAACCAGTTTTGTTATACTTCGTGTGATAAACTCCAAACATCAAATGTATAATTCACAGTCGAATGGACATCTTCTAATAATGAGTTGCTTTCTGAGTGGTACATATATATGAATAACACGTATTAGTAAAGTAAACGACACTTTTCAGTAATCTCTGTGTTACTGAGAGTCAGAAGGAAATGTAAATTTTTGAATGATTAAACACGGCGTAAATACGCTCGTACACGAAAGATGTAGGGCTACTCTGTTAAAATACTACAAACGGCTCAAGTCAACTGGAATTATAAATACCCCTACGAAAGTTATTGTCTCTTCAGCGAAGAATTGTTATTGGAGTAGAGAAGTGTAAATAATCGATAACAATAACATTTCGTATATGAAACATTCTAAGCAAAGTTCGTCAAGACTAAGGAATAGCCCCACGATGATGAAAAAAATAATAATATTGAGTGATTCTTTTCACTTTGAGACTCACTGGTTTTTATCCAGGATACGCTCGCATTTTTGTGATAGTCAAATGCGTGTAGTTAACAAATGCAGTTTGCTCTCTGCAATTTTATCAGATGAAATAGAAAAATATTTTTTCAGTCAGATAAAGCAAATGACTTACCGTATATTGCAACAAATCAAACAAAATAACATAACAGTTTTAATTTAACTGTTAACTACAAATAAAAGAATAGGGAATTTTCTTATTTTAAGAGAAAAGCAAACAAATCATGAATTAGCTTAGAGTCTGGTTGAAAATAGACTGAAGAGGATTACTCCAGTGCGTATACCATTTAACACTGAACGGTGAGGTGTCTTAGCTAAGGGTCTGGTTACAGGTTCATGTAGACAATTTTACCGGACGTTAACTTTCACCTGTGGCAAAGCTTACTTTGTGTATAAAGTACGTCGCAAAGGGTAAGTGGGCTTGTGTTTCTTGTTTTTAAGGCGAAAGGAATTTATTTTAACACCACTTCTGAAGGTAATATTTCATCCAGTTTTTTACGATGAGATATTTTTTCCTTTTAATCCTTTTTCTTCTTCTTCTTCTTCTTGTTCCATTTTTCGTACTGTCAGAAAATAGAGACGAATTTCTCCAACTGGCTTTTCACATAAGCTTTTAATTTTTTATTTTTTGTTAATGGCTTTATATCTGGTCGACACCGATTTCATTAGAGGCGGGAAAGGACAGAATAAATAAGTGAAGAAACTCGGCAATCTCATTTTTGAAGAAACCATCACGGCATTTGTCTCGTGAATGATTTAGAAAAAACATGGAAAATCGAATTCTGTATGGCGGACAGGGATTTCAACCCGCAAACAGATTTGTTACTGGTTTCAGTATTAAATGCCTCCCTCCTCAATCCTAATATTTAGTAACAGACTTTTAGATCTGTAAAACTAAAAATGCCGTGATAAATGAAGGAGATCCATTCTATGTTGTATTCGACATCACTTTCTGTTAACGACGAACAACTAAAATTAGTGCTCTAATCTTTCAGAACGGTCGGACAGTTCATTGGAAATGTATTGGTTTGGTTATAAAAGGGTCAGTTATTCAAATTCATGATTGAAATTTATTCAAACCTTAAACTGCTCATGACATCTGAAAAATGCTTGTGTATGTGAAAAACTTTGCGAAAGTTGGATTTCACGTAAATCTGTAGATCACGGATCAAAGGAAGTAGTAGTTTTGCCATTGACATTCCATGGCTAGCAAAATAATCCAAACAATCTTCTGGTTGTGATCTAATTTATGGTTTACATTTTTTTATTGGTATTTATGTACTGAAGACGCTGAACTGCACAATTCTTTAAATATAGAAGAAATAAAATATAATGATACAGTTCCTCTCATAGGCTCCGGCATACAAAGTTATATGGGTTTCTAAGGCGGAACGTCAGATTACAAGAAACGCCTAGTGTCAGTTATAATTAACAAAACAGCTCAATGTTTGATCATGATTAGCTACTGCAAAGAAACAAGTTATCAAATTCCATAGATGTGGCTCTTCAAAACATAGAAACAAACTGATTTATTCAAGCATTAAATTAAAATACGTTATGAAACATCCCGACATGAAAGATCACTAACTTTACAAGCAAACTTATCACAGTATTAATAACCGACCTTTCAGATGCCATCGTAAGATCAAATGAATAAATGACGATTGATGAAGGATTCCTCTATTACTGCCGAACCATCTTGTATAGAGAGTTCACCACGGTTTTTTATGTGCCAGTATCACTTATAGGAGCTGTCATTCGTATTTCGGGTTCGTTTTGTTACATCCTACCCATGTAATGATGCAGGCCAATAATCACGCAGGATAAAAGGAGGATGGGTGATGTTAGCAGAACCCTCCTCTAATGTTCTTTGTGGATCCAGGTACTTCACTAAACAGAAGCGAGAGTATCTATCATGTTTTGTCTTCACGATCACACATGAAGATTTTTCTAATTTGAGGCTGTCATGACACTATTTTTCACTTCAATAGCAAACACAATTGGACCAGAAATTGAAGTTTAGATAAGTATTCTATAGGGTCAACAGTTAATGCTTAGGTACCACTGTATTTACATCACGCAAAGAGTTCAAATAGAAAATACAGTTTTGATATGAATTCCGATAGTTATGTATCCACTAAGGGACCAAAAGATATTTAAAAGCTTTGAACAAGCTTGTTTGATGTGTTGTCCATGCTAAACAATTCGTTACTTCAGAGCAGGGAAATTCCAGTTACCTTCAAAAGAACCCTAGGAGGGAACGCGGAGTCACGTGGACTAATTAGTGGTTGGTAATCAGTGCGGTCCATAAGCTGATAGCGCAGACGCTACGCGGTACAAAGCTCAAACAGGAGGCGCCAAGCATATCTACTGCCACGCCACCATCTAATATTGTTGCACTCCGCAAAACGTAACCGGCCAACGTTTCAAAAGGAAAATAGGAATAACTTACTTCAGGTTCCCTGGCTTATCTTTTTTTTTTTATCTGCTTAACGTCTCTCTAACAGCGAGGTCTTTAGAGACGTGAAAGGATGGGGAGCAAGGAATGGGAAGGAATTCGGCCATGGCCTTTTGAAGGAAGCATCCCGGCATTTGCCTGGAGTGATTTGGGAAACCATGGGAAACCCAAATCTGGATGCCCGGACGGGGATTCGAACCGTCGTCCTTTCGAATGCAAGGCCAGAACGCTAGCCTGGCTTATCATTTTCCATTCAAGTTGCTAAACTGACATTGAGTTATCCGCAAACGTTTTATATTAGAAGAAATTTTTATTACAATATATTTTGTTTGAAAAATTTGTTATAGATTGAAATCCACTGTACATTAGGGAGCGTGCATAAACCACGTAGTTTCATTCTAGCCTCCTGTGAACCCCCCTCCCCCCCACGTAGCCCTACGTGGCTTCTTGTTTCTACCCCCCCCCCCCCCCCACGTAGCACGTAGTTTTTTTCCCTTTTGATTCCAGAAGACATTTTGTACTGTTTTCTACTGTCAGATTATTGTAAATTACATACGGAGATAATTAACTGAGGGAAATAAATATTCACATGCTGTTTTGTGTTTTATTCCTCATTTTAACTGTGAAAAATGTTATGAAAGGAAATCTACGTGGCCTGGCTCGGAAACCCCCCCTCCCCCTACGTAGCTCAGCGTAGCCTTCCAGCCAACCCCCCCCCCTCCCGGACCGAGCCACGTAGTTCGTGCACGCTCCCTTAATAACAGTGGATTTCAATCCAGTTCTGAGTTTAAGACCCTACAATGTTTTTTTTTTTTTGTATTTCAAACGAAGTAATATAGGAAATATTCCAATAAAACACATATCTTTATGGCGTTAAATCGGCAATATTTTTTTATCGAGTTTCTTAACTTGATATCTGTTACTTGAATATTATTTTCTGATCGATTTTCCAACTTTCACATCCATGTAACCATTTTCAAAGAGCAGAAGAGAAAAGAATTTTCTTTTTATATAAGTTAGGATTTCGGTGATGGTCTTCTGGAGGAACCATCCAGCATTAGCCTGGAACAATTTCAGGAGACAGTGGAAAACCGATAACTGAGCCTGCGTTCTTCAGAATGCTTTACGGCTTATCCATCGAGCTCTGTATGAAGAACAGAACATAGGAACATAACTTAGGAAATGATTTCATAAAACCGGTAGTACGCTTATTCTCTCGTTTCCCTACTACTTTTTAACATTTGTCTTACAACTTGTACTCACATTTCGCATACGTAAACAGAAAAACACAATGCGAGAAGTTGCACATGAGATACGATGAAATTGGTTTTATAATAATTAAAATTGCGTACACAAGTCCCATGCTACTGACGTCATCACTGAATGAAGTGCATATCTCTGATGTACTATGATATTTGTTCCCTGACTGTTACGAAAGGAATGTTCATCTTTGTTGTAGTGTGATATTTGGTTCCTATTTGTTCAGTTCGCGAATATATTATCATTTATTTCTCCATTCAACGGCCACCAAGAGTCATAAGACATACCGCAGGTTTTAAGTTAGATTCTAAGCGTTTATGTGAATAATCGATTCGGTAGATCTTGCGTGATGCATAGACAAATGAAAATTCATGCAAACAACTGCTTACGGTGTTGTGTATGTAGTATTATCAGCAAGCATGTATCAACCATTTCAAAGTGTTTATTACAATCAAAGCTAAGATCAACACGAGACAGATACAACACTTAATTAAAACCACACATCCTCTAACACGGACTCGAACCAATGACACTCAGTCGAGTAACAAGGTAACGTTCCAGTTAACGGGGCAAACAGTTTAGTGCTTTATGCCCCGTTTACACGCAGTGGCGTAGCTACGTCAACAAGGGCCCCAGTGCAAAAAATTTATTTGGGCCCTCAGGCCAGATGGGCGACCTTTTTTTTGCTTTGTGTTGCTGGTAAGGGCCCCTGAGCTGAGGATGGGGTCCTCGAGTTGTGCTTAGAGGCCCCCTGAGCAGTGTTTGGGGGGCCTCTGAGCAGTGAGAGGGCCCTTAGTGAGTAGGGGCTTCCTGTGTCTCAGGGGTCCCCTTAGATGACTGTAGAGTTAAAAAAAAAAAAGGTCGCCAGTTTGCCATGAAGTCTGGTGGGCCTCTGAACTGCGCTTGGGGGCTCCCACAGGTGCGCTTTGGGGCCCCCAGAGGTATGCTTGGGGGCCCCCTGAGCGTCGGGGCCCAGGTGCACTGCACCGCCTAGCCCCATAGTAGCTACGCCCCTGTTTACACGGTGCGAGTTGACTGGAACGAGTGTACTGTCTTGCTGCGCGCGCAGCACTGGATAGTCCACTCTCCTCGTGTGAACAGGTACAAGACAGACAGTTGACTGAGGATAGTGGACTCGGTTCACGACCAACTTTTGGCGTGCGACTTCAACAATCAAGATGGCGACAACTGACATGTTGCGTAAGCGGATTGAAGCAGTGGCATTAAAATCTTTAGAACTGCATGAAAGTGAGGAAATTCCGTGGAATTTTAAGAATAAAAAATATAAGAGCAAGGATTTTAGAGACTCAGCTATCAAAAAATTGCTTCATAGCGGTGTTATTTTTATATGTATCAGATAAAATATTTCACAATAGCTCTTCAGATTGAGATACAGTTAGTCTTAAATGATGCAACTCTATATTTTCACTTGCAACTTTATTTTTTTTAAAAGGGCGCTGTGGCATTTAAAGCATTTCTTTTTAATATTCACTCTTTTAACGTTTTTATAAGTTTTATTTTATTGTTCTCCCTATCATTCAACATTATAATCAACAAATTAGCTACGATGTTAATTCCTTCCTGTAATATGGACATACTATTTTCAATAAGATCACAATGTAGGAGTAGAGAACTTTCCTCACAGTGGACAGTGGACTGTCTTCTAGTATGCTAGTCCACTCTCTTACCCCCACCACCGACGATCCGGCCAACTGTCGTGTAAACGCGGCTTTTAGTTTTCATGTTCACCTCAGATAGTGCAAGTAACACAGGTAGGATTAATCAAAGTTCTTATAACGCGGTAGAAATACATTTTCAATGCACTAAATATCGTCTCGTGTTAATCTCCTCTGAAGGTTGTTTTATGCTTTCACATGACGATAGAATCGGAGAAATTATCAAAACTAGCTTAAATGTAATATAGAGAGAGACTTACAGCAAAGAATTAATACTGCCTTTTAATCATAACTATTTTCACCAACCACTATTCTCGGTTTCATTAAAAAAAATCTAAATTGTTAATGTAGAAGGGCAAGAAAAGGTAAAACACCTATTAATTTGACTGTAAGAGTAGAAATATCAAACTAAAGGTGTGTTTGATTTCAACAATATCCTTTATAGTTTTTCTGTGTAATTTAAATTCGTCATTTCAATGCACTGAGGAGTCGAATTGATATCAGGTAGTATACCATGTGCGGCTTGCCTACCTAGCAGGGGGTCCCAAGCGCAAGCCTCTTCCCGCTGGATTTTGTCGGAGCCTTGATAAGAAATGTGTTAGGTATCAGTCTTGTCACCAACATTATAATACTCGGAATACTGGCAGAATATTACGCTCCTGTAAGTGTGAACAATCAGGCTGCACTACGTTTTGTCTGGTTCTTCACTCCTCAGAACTATGATTTTCAAGCAAAAGACAAAAGTTAGAAAAGGAATATTTTATATTCCAGATGAGAGGGGCGAAAATAGCAGAACTTATAGAAAGTTAGCGGAGTCCATTGCGTGTACAATTTTAACGTTAACTTTGAGCGAAAAATAAAAATAAAAGTAAGAAGGTATTCACGAATGTCGTCACAACAAATTTTGTGTTAAAGATGGAGAGTGAAAATAATGATCATAAAACTAGCATCGTATGTTAAATGCGATATTAAGAAGAAAGAAACCAAATTTCTGGATGAAACAGATGCAAGATGATTTTTACTGCATAAATGTAAATTCTTGTAATCTTAGAAAGTAGTGACGCCTTTCAAGAGGCCACAAATTCCTTCTCTGTCATGGGTGGACCTACAGTTTAACATGCAATCCGAGCTACGGAGCGTTGTTACGTATTTCACATTAAGTATCAGTATTTCAAAAGACAAGGGAGGGATAAGTGCCCGTAAAGATTCCTGGTGGGGTCGGGACTCCAACCGAGGACCTCCAATTTTGAAGGCTGGCACACTAACCACAAAGCTACCAGACAGTTCTTTCTACTGTCAAGCGAATCCGATCAGCATTTAAAGAAACGATGGTAAAGACCCGCCAATTTTTGAAAATTGAAGAGGAAAGTTTCTGTGACTAATAAATATCTCTAACGATAAACATATTAACTATTTTATGTAAAATCGGTGATAGCTTTGTTGCAATAATCGTAAGGTTTGGTCAAATTTTCCAAGCTAATGACGTATTTTTTCTAACTGGGCAAATCGGCAGCCCTTGACACCGGCAGCTGCCGTACGAATTTCACACGCAAGAAAACATGTCAAAAAACCACAGAGTGTCTTCTTGTTACGGGATTCTAGTTCTACACCCTACTCACTATCTGATCTATTGTACTCGTTCAGTATGGTTACATTCCAGTGCCTTGTAATTATTCCCCTCCAAATTAAGGGTATGGAACAGAAATAATCTGCATCCCTCATCCGTTTCAATTATATTGCAAAATCATTGCCGTAAAAGTCCCTTTCTACTTCTCTTGTTATATTGCGATTATAATTTACGATTATGTGTATTATTCTACGTATATTTTTGATACAATCACGAATATTACTATTACTTTTAGCGGAAGATGTTAATTGATCGAAAACTGGGGTTAAAAATTTCTATAATAACACCTGTGAAAAAAGTCAAAAGGTAGAGAGCAATATGTAGTTTTACGATGATTTTGGGCAGAGTTGTGTATCATTTTAAGTGTCATAGATTAGATAAGGACTTTTGTTACAGCACCGTCATCATTTTTCAAACTTTCTGTGCCTCCACAATTTAGTCCTGATTTCGGTATCGACGATTTTCCGAAAATGAAATCATTTCAGGCGGAAGTCCTCGAATGGTTTCCCTCCTGTTCCTTGCCCCGTTATATTGCGGTTCTGATGATCTTCAAAACGATGAGCCTTGTAACCCTAGGAAAAATTATTACTGGAAAACGATTTTGTTAACGTTTTAAAACCAGTGACAGAGGATTAGGTGAAGTTCTCACCCAAAATTTATAATATACTAAGCCACTTTTTATCCCCGTACTAATAATTGAAAAGACCAAACACCGTAAGATCTGCCGGAATGATTTTATTGCACTACTGACGCACTTGCAGCTGCTTACGCTATCTGTACGGCTTGCTTAACCTGTGTTCTGAGTGCACTCTCTCATAACTCAGGTGCAGCCGCACGCTTTAACTCTTAGGCTTCAGCCATAAATCGGCATTAGGTTCAGATGTCACCGCTTGTCTACTGACGCAAGTGAATTTCGACGACCTTGTATTGTCCTACAGTATTGAATTCAAATGGTATTAATTCCAAGCGGTTTCATATAAATATTGATGGTAAACCTTTTAAATCCAGCCTGCTGCAGTTATATAAACAAAGTTATTGTGAGTTATTGATCGCCTGGTCTTTCCGAGTGCATCGTTTATGGCCAGAAATGTCAAAGGTTATCATTAGAACCGGACTAACTGTAATCCGAAATTGATATCAGCTTTTTACAATAATGCTGTAATCTTCATGTTACGATAATGTTTACAGCCTAGTCTGGTGGTGTTAACTATTTTACATTCACTACGCGTGGCAAGTGTTAAAATTCAAACTGATATTTCCTCACATTTACAGTGGTCTGTATTGATTTCAGCATGATATCCGTCTGTCTTTGTATGCATTTTGTTTCCACAACTAGTAGGTTTGTTAGATCCTTCATCAGATCGCTTACCAGGCCAGTGTTTATCAGAAGAAGTTCCTTCTTTTTATTTTCATTCGCGTTCGGCTACTTAGGCTATACAGCCGACTCAAGTGTAATTATTGTGAATCTTCCAGAGTATTAATTTCACCAGTACGTTGTTAGCACCAAGTATAGGCAACAAAGTCCGGTCAAGGCAGTAAAGGTCCGTAAACACTAGAGGCCAGCTCACTATCCACGATACAGGAATTTTCCGAGCCGGGGCAAAAATTGTGAGATTGGCGCCCCTTCCAAAATTATTTTGCCTCCCCTGTTGTCGCCACTCCGAGTGTCGCCGACTAGGGCAGTAGTAGAGCTTAAAATAAAAGGTCGCATCAACATAATTTGCCGCTCCTCTGAAGTTGCCGCCCGGAGCAATCACACCAGTTTGACCCGTCACCCCCAGATCCTGCACTGACGATCCACGATTTCATCAGTAGTATTCACATTAGTGGTCAGGTCAAATCGTAGACGATGTAATTTCATTTCAGTTGCTCATAGCGAACAATGCCGTTCTCTACGTTAACTTTAGTCAAAATCACAATTATTTTGGATTAAAAGGTTAACAATAAATCAGGATAAAAAAGACGATGGTTGTGGGTGCAGAAAATTCTGAAAATTTGGCAAGGAGGAAAATTTAGCACTTTGTACCGCAAGTTGGCTGAAGAGGATGTAAAGTTTTACAAATATACTAGTGATTTCTTGCTGCAGATATCGGTTCCTAAGGAAAGAACAATGATGGAGGTATTTTTGCAAGTTCTAAAACAGGAAATGGTACTTTTTATGGTATTTTCTGTAAAAAACTGCCAGGATCTGAAATTATTGTCCATCATAAAATTATGGGCGATTCAGGTTATCCGCTCAAAATATATCTTCTAAGATCTTATCCAAAGTTTCAAACACAAAAATATCAAAAGAAAAAATGTAACAACCGACTATGCCGTACGAGTCGAGTGATGGAAAATGGTTCTGGTATTTTAGATCAAAGCTTTCGAATTTATTTTAGAAAAATTAATAATACTCCGAGGTTTATTGATAAAAACTTTAGAAAAATGTATTTTGCACAATTATATACCTTGTAGAAAGTTAATCTCAAGATAAACATTTTTTTCTCAAATATTCCTTGTTTCGGGGCTAATGCTCGTAAAGCTTTTGATTCAAAACAAATTCACAACATTTCTTAATTTGGAGGCAGTATGAAAACATGTAATAATATTAGAACTTATTATTTCGAATTTTATCAACTTTGTAATAATCAGAAATAACCTAGTGTTTATTAATCTTTTTTATTGTAACGGTTTGCTTGGTGTAGAAAATAAGTTTTTAAGAAATAAAGAATTTTACCTTTATAAATTGTTTTGTTGTAGTTTTAAACTTACAAAATTTATAATTTGTTTCTGCTTACCTTGTAGGAGTTCTTTTCCAAGCTCTATCCACAGTGCGGTTTTGTGAGATGAGTCGCAATATTTTTTATAGCTAACATCATAACTCTATAATCCCGAACAAGCTCGTCCATGTTGGTCTAATCTGACCTAACCTGACTGTTCACACTAGCTGTCAACTCCGCTCAGGTCTTGATCGGTGGTGGCTCGATCTTCAGGTTGGCCTGTCTTGTCCTGAGCTGACAGGATCGAGTGGTGGTAATGCTCCCATTGCACTACGTGTATAGCGATTTTTGACCTGAGCTGAGCTGACTGATTGTGGGAATGAACCTTTAAATACACAACATTTAAACACCCGTAAACTCGACAGGACTCGAACCGGCGACCCTCGAAAAGTAGAGTCAGTACTCTAGTCCCCACGCTAGTTACCTGCGGTTTTTTTCTTTTGTGCAAGTGTTTTAATATGTGCGTATATGACTGTGAGGAATTTTATTAAGTACAGTGCGTAGTTCTCTATTGTGTATATGGAGATGAAAGAAGGGACAAAGCTGAAGACGGTTTCATTCAGGTCTAGGTCTATTCCTCCAAAAGACACCTGGGACCACCAATTTTTACTTCCCTATGCTTCTGGCGAATCACTAATAGTGTTCGTACACCCTCATCCCATACTGATACGGAGATGTAGTCAATGTTTTGAATATTATATAAGCACCATCAGCTCTTCATATCTGTTTAACAAGTCTCGAACGAGGGATATTTTACTTTCGGAGTTCGAGCCAGCCAACGATAAGGAAGTTCGCAGCCACGGATCTAGAAGCCCTGTAATATCAATTTGTGAATTTCCGTGATTCCTTCTGTATCTACAGCAACCATTTAGTAAAATTATGACAAAAGCTGAAATATCCTAGTAATGCATGTCCTACACGATAAAAACTCTCATCGAACTTCACTACAATCCCCAAGAACATGTAAACTGTGTTTTATTGTGTTATTTTAGCAGTTGAAAGTTCGAATTATTTAAGCAGTTTGCAGGATCACAAGAAGATAGATTTTATTATTTCCAGAAATTTTTTGAAACTGTCCATACAGGCTCCCGTAAAACAATTGAGACCCTAGAAGGATGGCAACAGATTTATTGATAGATATGTGATTTCCCATCTGGTCGGTCTTCCAAATTCAACTCCTTCAGCATCGCACTTACGCTTTCCCTCCACCTATGTATACATGTCATGAATCGGAAGGCTCTTCTTTGAACCTTTTACAATGTCTACATTAACCCTTTTTGATATTAAAAGTGAGACTTCAGAGATTTCACGAGTGCTTTGTATGGAATCAACTTTACTTCCTGTGTAAACTGTTTTAAATTACCATTTAGGAAACGGAGCATATGATTTTATTTCCTTTATTTCCGTTATTACCTTTATTAACCTTTATTACCTTTATTAACCTTTATTACCTTTTCAATATGTTCATTTCACAGCAAGTTGTTATAAATTATTACCCATGGGTACTTAGAGGAATCCATCGTACTAAGGACTGTGACATTAACAGCATATTCAGAGTTAAATGGTGCTATCTTTTTACTTAAGTATTTTTCCCTGCACATTGTAATGTTTGGCTTCAACTGTTAGTTTTCGTACCAGGCTGCTATATTCCTAACCTCGGATTGTAACAACGGGCAATGCTCTGGGTATTTAGTTCATGATAAATAATGACATTATCAGCAAGTAATCTTATTTTACTCTTTATTACGCCGCACAAATCATTGATGTACACAGCGAATAACATAGGGTATTTCTAACGTGACCATATGTCCCGCTTTGGGCGGGACTGTATCGCTGTCCCCGGTGAAAGTAAAAATGTCCCGCTTTCGCAAAAAAAAAAATGTATTTAATATATCTATCAATTAAGATCTAAAACAGACTATGTGGTTTTTGCCGCGCTGTAGTAGAGTCGACACATGGAGCAATGCTGGCCACGCAAGGATTTATTAGCAGCAGCCAAGATATGGAAATGTTGGACGAGTTTTCGCTTATTTCCAACTACGTCACAGATTAAAAAAAATCACTAGCTGGAACGCTGAGAATGTTGCTGCTGAAGACCGTTGGACGGAATTATTTCAACACTTCCGTGCTAACACTCAACTTTCGTATAACTATTGTGTACGTTAAATGTCTGCCTGGATGTAACGCATCTGTCGAAAGGTTTTTTTCTCTGATAAATAAAATATGGACAAGTGACAAAACACTTCAGTGTCGCAGTATTTAAAGCCGTTTTGATTATCAAGACTAACATCAACAAATCATGTAATGACGTCCATTCCTACTTGAAAACAAGACCCGATATTTTGAAACTGATTTGTTCCGATTATAAAAATTCTTGGGTTCACCAGGATTGAAACAGTGATAGTTTGACACTCCTGATTTAATCACACAGTGAATTCGCTGAATTGTTTGCAGACTGGATGAACCATCTCTCCCGAAACAATCGCTTTACAGGTACATGTATCATAATATTGTAAATCTTTCGTTTACATTGAGAATTCTAGGCGAATGTCGGGATGGTTTCTTTAATAGCCAATGGCCAAATACCTTCCCGTTGGTTCCCCCAATCCTTAACCTGATATAAGGGTAAAATAAAAATGGTGGTAATAATCTTCTCAATCTTCTTTTTATAATCTGACGGGTAGTAGTTTTCTTAATTATAATTTTATGTATCATCACAATAAAGTTTTTGCGTAGTGTGCATGACTATCATCATGACTCATCCAATGAGTGATTCAGTTATACGGGCAGCTCTCTGTCACCTAATCCGCCTCAACTGAGTTACTTATCACGCCCTCTTATGCCGAGTTGTCAAATGCATCACTTCAATATGAATCACTAGTCGGTAACATGGCCACTGAATTGCATGATATTATCGACAAAACAGACTGAAAGTGACGATGCGATTTTGAATAAATCACTCCTTCTTATTCCCTCCGTAGTTCCTCTAGCAAGAAACTTATATTTATCGCGAGAACATTTAAAAACCATTCCAGCGAAACAGAAACGCCAAGTCAGGCTAACACAAGAATTAAAAATAAAAATATTTAGGTCACTTATGAGCTACGTGGTAAAAGTTAAATGCATATTTGCTTCAGACTTATTCTTAACTTTATAATTACGCACAAAAAAATCATGGAGACTTTATAAATAAAAAATGTAGAGGAAAATAAAATAAACGGAGACAAGTCCTTTAATTTTGGCGTCGTCCATTCCCGAACATCAGCAATGGTTGATGTGCTCGATCGTGGTCGACCAGATTCGTTTCCGGAGCGCCACTTAAGTTTGCCTTGTTTTCAGATGTCTCTGGACACTGGTCATTTGGAACTTTTTGGATTCACCATGATGCGTTTTACTCCTCTGAGTGCTTTTGCGGTACTTCTTTAACACGTTTAACATTCGTACACTGCGACATTTTTTTCTATACATGCAGTTTTCACAACAAGATTAGTTAATATTATCAACAATGTCACTGGAATTACTGTATTTAACCTCTTCAGTCCCGAGGTATGATATATGATACCCCAAGGTAGTATTTTTTTTTTTCTCGGGTGTGTCCTACGACACACACCGTGCTTCTCACAGCTAATTTGTTCGATCTTCTGCCGAGTGTTACAAGTTGGCAGCACTGATTGGTAACTTGGGATTCTGCAGACGTACAGCATGTCTCGTCGAAATAAATGTAAAGTCATACCTTTTTTCCATTTACAAGTGTTTTCACTGCTTTAATAACTTATTAAATATGTACAGACACTTCTCAGTTAAAATCAAACTATAAATTAATGTTATAACGAATTTAAACCATCTATAAAAATTAATTATTGTTTCAAAAAAAATTTCATGGTAATTCATTGTTAACTAGCATTAACACAAAGTAAATAACACAATACTAGTTCACTTGCACTTTTATTATGAGCTCAGGACTGAAGAGGATATATACATCATTCGATCAGATTATTTCAATGACACCTCATTCAAAGTTAAATCACCAGAGAGGCCAGAGACATAATAACTTTAGTGCGCGGTACACTGCGTAAAACACGCTCGTTTCTCTCCTTTGCCCCTTTCAGACAGCACTGGATAATGTGAAGGATGCTCTACAGCCCGTACACTTAAAAGTGACTTCCCACGGCCAGTGCATTTTCCGACTGCGCCGGTACTGCTATGAACAGCGGGTCGTGGGAAGGGAGCTCGCCTCTGCTGGCAGGGATGGCGCGCCTCTATCCGTTACTCAGTCAGTAAACATCAAACGCCCGGATAGCTGAAAACAACACTATGCAACGTGGTGGGGAAGTGGCTGCGAGGTGGCGAGGGCTAACCTGTGGCACGTGCTGATCCGTACAGTACGGCTTCTTGGCGCGGCGTACAAAAAACCACGGGCCATGGCAAGCCATTATAACAGAGGCGGTTCAAGGTCAGTCTGCTATACTCCCACTCCACTTCCCTTACCCAACATGCAGAGGGGAAATTCGTCACTCGCCTGTCTGGACAAAGTGGTATGCAAAGAGAGGTGGGAAGGTAGGGTGTGGTGAGGGAAACATGACCTTGACCCGCTGGTTAAGGGGGAACAAGGTACAGTTATGATTCTTATAACCTTTGCTACATCAGCTGTCAAATGGTACTACGGGTAAGTGTGAATATTCCGTAGTTTACAGGACATTTCAGTTTTAAACGTCTATGAAAAAATAAAGCTCCATGTTTTAGTACGGTTGTTGGGATTAAAGGAAATGGGGTAGGATGGAGGGAAAGTCTAAATGTCTCAACCTGCTGGTGTCCTGGGCATATTTGTATATTAGTTTGGTTTGGCGTCGTTGCTGGCCTTTCACAGTTTACCCATTCAAACACACACAATTTTATATGATCAAAATTATTTTACATTCCGTAAACAATGAACAACGATTATGTTTGGATAATCTGACAAAAATGACAATTTTTCTTAGCAATCACTGCTCGTCAATGTCGAGGTCATTAGAGAAGACAAGACAAGAAAAAGGAAGAAATTTCATCTTAACATTTTGAAGAACCCAGCCCAGCATTAGCATGAAATTATTTCGAGAAAATCATTAAAACCGAGATCAGTACCGATGGTTGAAGTCTTGTTTCCCTGAATCTTAAATAAGAGGTTAATGGTCATCAAAGAGGATCACTAACAAAATTTCGAATTGAGTATATCGATTAAAACGCATTCATCTACTTTCGTTTTTGAAATAACGTACTTTTCTCCTTCATCTTATATCAGTTACGATGACAGAATAGACAAGAGAAGTAAGTTGCTGTACTGGTGAATATACCGTAGATATTTTTTCTCTCTTGGAGCCTTTAGCGGTAGCATTCCAGAAGGAGTGAATAGATCCTGCAACATGATGTTGTTGTCCGCATGAAGCTACGGAGATGAGGAAAAGTCATTTCAGAAGTAAGTAAAAAGTAAATAATTAATGCTGTTTTTCAAATGGTGGGAGAATTAAACTAAAATTAAAGCAATGCACAAAAAAATTGTTTCGACGATTCCGGTCTCCTGAAACCGTAGTCAAGAGTAGTAACCCCTTCTTCACTGCATTCCGGAAAAAAAAGACGTCTTGCTGCCAGATCACTGACTTTCTTGAAGATCTTAATCTATGATAATTGTCAACCTCAATTATTTTAACTAACTTGGGTTTCCCCTGTTTTTACGAATGACAGAATTCCGAGAGTAAAAATATACTGTATATCGGACATTTATGACGTAAGTATGGACGTAAATGACTGCATTTGAATTTTACAAGTGTATAATGTAATACGGATATTACTTAATCGTATTTCCCTCTCTTGTTTATTTTGAATTCATATTTATATGTGTGGGGGTTTGTAAATTTGTTTATGGATACATATTTTATGTACATTTTTGTTGCTTTACTAACTTCGTTAACGCTTTTCTTTCTTCATCTTTTTTTTTTTATTCAATCATGATTTATTTTTTGAGCCATATACCAATTTATTTTGCACAGAATAGCAAAGATTCAAATCTAAAATTCAGCACATTCATTATATGATGCACTATGATCGTTTTTAAAACTGTGTACGGTTTAATATGTGTGAAATATCAAGCTTTCAAATCTTTTAAATTCCATTGTCCACTCTGCTTTGGAATCTTTTAAAAAGCGGACTGTATGGTCAAAAAGTAAATATACAACAGATTTTTTTGATTTTTTTTTTTCCGTTTTAATTGCTCAAGATGATATTACCTCGAAATTTCGATAGTTTTGGAAACTTGTATTTTCCCACGGCTAACCATTCAAAAGCTTCAAAATAATTACACATACACCTCGGTATATCCCACATTTCCGTACATCGAGACTGCAAATACTCGAACGTACTGTCTGTGCAACAAAAAACAGGATCAACTGGCCACATTCCCGCTTACAAGAACTTTTATTACTTCCTGGAAATAATTTCTGATATGTTCAATTATACATAAAAATTCCTATGTTTAATCTACGTCCATTTATCCCTTTCTTGATACCCCAGATATTCGTATGATGCCATTGCTGGACTATAAGATGCCAGTACAGCATATTTCGTATAAGGCAAAGACATTGTCTTTCATTTCTAAAATCGTTGTATTTCTGAGCTGTAGTATGGGTTGGAATGTTCTCGAATGGACGAAATTTATTTCATTTGATCCTACATTTCGGTTATTTCCACAGAAATAAAGTACTAGCAACCTACCAAAAGCTACGTAAAGGTGTTTCAAACGCTGAGATTTAAGGGCAGCATATTTAATAGGTCTTAAACTCCGATGTTATGAGAGTTCAATTAAATCTCTGCATATCAGAGATTATTCGCGTGGACTTAATTAAAATATAAATATGACGTTTTTTGAAATGCGGATCATATAGCCTAAAATCAGAATCATATTTTCAAGTCTCTATCAGGACCAATGCAATTAACAGTTTAACAGTGTTCAGTTGACAGACAGACTCAAAGGTCAAACTCTTCTCCCATGTTGTAGTGGAGACACAAAGACTGCTTGAGTAAGTTCAGTTGTTTTCCAGTGCGATGACCTTCATGGAGCAACAGGGTTTTTAAACATTTCGTCACAGTTACAACTCGCGTCTTTAGTATCTTTTATTGTACCTTTTCTTTGTTAATGAGGTAATGAGGCTCGTCTTTTTTGCATTTACAACTCACTGGATCTAACTAGATATTTTTCTATGCTTAGACCATCATTTGTTTCTTACAAATGTATCTTTTAACACGTTTTCACTTGGCTGCACTGACTTACTTGTCCTTCTGGTGCTCTTCCAAACAATTAACACTAAACAATTACCGCCTACTCTACTACAGCCCGCATCACGTAGGCCACGGATCCGCTCAAGAACACTAGAGATCTAGTAGTTGCATAATGTTACCAGACATACGACTAACCGTGAAAACTCTTATAGGTTTTTTTTTTTGATGCGATTAACTGTGAAATTTAATACGAGAAGCTAAAGACACAGGTATCTTGCAGGCGTAGCAAAGTAAAGAACGTTAATTACAGTACTTACGACAATTATCCGACCAGTTTCTGTCAACATCATTCCATGCAATCCTCCTCCTTTTCCTATGTTCAGCTACTGTCTTCCTCAGCTCAATAGATCCAATACAACCTACGTCCTCAATTATCTGCCTCATGGATTCTAATCTTCGCCTTCCTCCACAATTCCTTCCGTCGATTATTCTGTCCACTAATATGTTAACCATGCCGAGTGTGGTGAGTGGGCGGTAATTCTTTGGACTCACATTCGAAAGGACGTGGGTTCGAATCCTCGTCCATATCTAGATTTTACACTGTTTCCCGGGATGTTTTTTTAAAAAAGTCTTGGCCGAATTCCTTCCCGTTTCTTGCCCCCAGTTGTTTCTCGACGAGGCATAAAAAAAGAGGAAAGAAACTTAATGAATTCATCATGACTTACAATGTGTACTACCATTCTGTATCTTCTTTTGTAAGACTGTTAAACTAACTTCTTTCCAAAGTATGTTCATTTCGCACCTTATACGTCCACTTAATTTTAAACATCCTTCTAAGTAAACACATTTCAAATGTTTCAATTTTCCTTTTTTTCTGGTATTCTTTAAGTCCAGGCTTAGCTTCCACTACGTATTCATTCATACAGTTTTAGAAATTTCTTTCCAAATCTGAAGTCATTGTTTGAAACTAGAAGATTTATAACAATTCAACGAACTCTGGTATGATGTATGGACAAGATATTTCATCACTTTTTGCTAAGTGTTAGTACTTCTCGGCTACCATAATTCATTAATTTTTAGTTTGTTATTTCGCTCACCAAAAATGAATGCATTACATAGGTGATTCAAACTTTAATGCACTGTTAGACTGTCTTCTAATCATGGCTTATCATACTAGTGATAAAAACAATTAGTACAATCTAAGAAAGTTGGCATAAAATCCTAATTTTCATTTTATGAGTCCATTCAAGAACAAAGAAGGAAACGAAAATATTTACTTTCGGCTGACCCAGGTAGAATGAGTATATTTCTCCACTGATTCAAAGTGAATATGGGTGAAATAAATTTAAAAACATGGTTTTGGAACCGGGATAAATCTTTTTTTTTTTAGTATTTCATGCAAAAAACAAAACAAAGCCCTACGACTGCTGCTTCGCAGTACATACGTCACAGGCCCCCAGTTTCTAAGCAGAATAAGTTGAAGGCTTCAAATTTTCACATGATGTGTGTTGCGTTAGGCCAATGCTGAAAATCGTATTTAAAATTATATTTTGGGAAGTTGCCATAAAATTAAACTGCCATAGAAGTAAAAAGGATTCAAAAAAACTTTTTTCTCCCATCTTAGTACGTGGAATATATTGAATTGAAGCTCGTCCAGTAGAGAACTGAGAAATTTTTTAATTTTGTTTTTCCCTGTAAGAGAAAGACGTGAACGACCGTCAAGGTTAAAAATTTTATTTGGAGAGGCGCTCTAGACGAAGACGTTTCTTTGGCAAAAGCTCTCGCGTCGGTCTTCTGCTGCCATATCCCAGCAACGCCAAATTTTGCTGCGTTGTCCACACGGACGCCCCACACTAAGTGTTGACACAGGGTTGCCTGTCTGTCAGCACTGCCACTGGTACACAGTTTTCGCTGGTCTCGGTCATTAAGTAGAGGTAGTCGCTACTGCGTTGTTCCGTGGTGGGAGATAATTCCAGAAATTACACATTTTCTGGATACTCTTGAAATTCTGGATTGAGGAATGTTGAATTCACGAACAATTTCCGAAATGAAATGCTCCATGCGTCTAGCACTAACCATTATGTAACCACGTTCAAAGTCTATTAATTCAATACGTGCAGCCATAATCCTTCACAAAACCTTTCACGCGACTCACGAGAGTACAAATGAGAGCTTCAACAATGCGCGGCACATTTATTTTTTTCGTCCGTGGTGCTACCACCATCTTGATTCTTCCATCTTCCTATTCCACGATTTCTGTATGTGAAACGTTTAAACATAATTCTACGTCTATATTTTATTTATGAAATGCGTAATTTGTGTGGTGGAAATGGGGGTTCCTTCCCCTATTTGCGTTGATAATTATGCAAAATCTAAAAAAAAAAAAAAAATGTGTTCGAAATGGTCAGCACGTCAATCTCGAATTTTTATACTGTTTTTTCGCCTCATCTACGAGGCAGGAGCAGAAAGGGGAGAGGGACAAGGAATAGGAAGGAATTCAGCCACAGCATTGGCATTCGACTGGAGTGTTATGCGGAATCTGTGGAAAGCCGATATCTAGATGTCCGGATGGGGATTTGAACGAGCGTTCTCAAGAACGCCACAAAGGATTGAACAAGAGGCGGTGGCATCTTCCCAACTCAAATATGGCGGCGTTTTACACATTTACACTGGCTGGCTGATGAATATGTCAATTAATCGGTATAGAATAGTGTTATTTAGAGGACCTTATTTCTCACTTTAAAAAAGAAAAGAAGAGATATAAGAAGAAAAGAAATAAAAAGGTTTATTCTGTAGTAACAAAGGGAGCGTGCATGAACCACGTGGCTCCATTTTGGTCCCCTGTGAACCCCTCTCCTCCCCCCCCCCCCACGTAGACCTACGTGGATTTTGCTCCCCCCCCCCCCCCCCACGTAGCACGTAGCTATTTTCCTTTTTGATTCCAGAAAACATTTTGTGCTTTTTTCTCATGTCAGACTATTGTAAATTACATACGGAGGTAATTGACTGAGGGAAATAAATATTCACATGCTGTTGTTTTCTGTACCTACCTCATTTTAACTATAAGGAATGTTATGAAAGGAAAGCTACTTGTCCTGGCTCGGAAACCCCCCCCTCCCCCCACGTAGCTCAGCGTAGCCTTCCAGCCAACCCCTCCCCCTCCCCTGGACCGAGCCACGTAGTTTGAGCACGCTCCCAAAGTTATTGTTAATAGTCAACGTTTGGCGTAACTTACAGAGAGTTATAATTTGCTAGTTAATTCAGTCCATCTACGAACATGGATTATGTTAAATTTCATTTCTTTGCCACATCGTAAAGTTTCTTTTCTATTTTTCTTAAGATTTTACGGCTAGTAGACGTCGAAGTCATTAGCGCCAATAGAAGATTGGGACAAGGGAAGGAATTTCTGCACGACATCTCGAAGGAACCATTCCTTCATTCCCCTAGATTGGTTTCGCGAAACCACGGTAAATTGATATCTGGCGCGTCCAATCTGAATTCTAGGACCAAACGTTAACAGCACGAAAACGTACTTGCAACAGCTCGTTTTAGAGTTTACGCTGCGTTAATACTGACGAAGTCAGTATTGTTATTTACATGTTTGATTTTGTTGATTTATAAGTCACTGTTAAAGGAAGAAGAATGAGGTTGTCACAACAGATTCGCAGCGAACTGCTATTATGAACTTTCACTTGTATCAATGAATTTTTATCTTTTTTTTTTTTTTTCCTAGTAATATTTTACATTTTTTTGAACATTAACAACGTTGTGTTTCTGGATTGTATTCGAAGAATTTCGGTACTTGAACACGCATGTATGATCTGATGATAGCTTTATAAATTACTCTCTTTCGGCGTACAATCAAAATATTATTATAGTGACCAAACAAGTTCACACTTGCATTTTGGTGTTGGAATTTCCGCTTGCAGAAACGCTTCTGCGAAAATAAAGGCATCGTTTTCAATTTCTAATTTGCAATTGATAATGGTTTGCTAATTATTCGACTTTTACGATACAAGCTGTCTGAGCATAGATACATGTGTAACAACACGAATACACATTCTGATCAATTTACGAATACAATGTTTGTATCACTGCTGCTTAGTGTCGGCTTACCAATACGCTGAAAGGAAAAATAATGACTTGTGATTTTCTTCGCTTGGTAAACAAGAAACAGAAATCGTACGATGTGCAGATTAGAGATATCTTCAGTTCTGAGGAGATTGCGTCAAGTCGCAATGTGGACTTACCACCACATCAAAAGTTATTGATCCTTTATTTTCTCCCATCATTGTGATTTACTGCATCTGTGAAGCAAATTCACAAATTTACTTTATAAATCACGTATACAAAACAGATAAAGAGTTAAGTCTCCAGACATCAGTTACTTTGTTAGATCCATCTCGAAATTTGGGTTTTTTCAACTAAATTCGAAGTTGGAGATAGTATGGTACTAGCAAAATATTTCCATTTATGATCATTAAATTTACAAAATACTGAACGTTAAGAAAAACAGAGAGAGATTGCAGTTGTAGCATGAGCGATTTAAGATCGAAGTTTATAAGAATGGCTTGGCAGCCGAGCTGCAAACTTTATCTGGAAAAAAAACTAAAATGTAACTACCAGTGCCTAAAAGTTTCAGTTTCGGACTGTGAGATACAACACTAATAAAATTTCATAACGAGCGCCAGTTAAACAAAGACAAAGAATACCTGTTAATTCCAAGTGTACTAATCCGCATTGGAATCGAAGAATAATGAGTGAAATACAGCGGGTTCACAAGAAGTGTTTCTTTCATTGATATGCCAAAGTAACAAACAATTACTTTATTTTGTGCCTAGTGTAAATGTAATTTTTTCTCAACATTAAATCAATAATTTATAACGTGCGATGATCTTCCGTAATCGCCATATGACTTATTCATTTTGCACTGCTGTTTGTGATGACAGAATGTTAAAACCAATTAAAGAAACATCGGGTTTATTAAATCAAGAGTTATATATGCCTCCTGTGGAATTGGGTTACATGATTTCGTAAAACCTGCTGAAAACCGTAAATAGGACGAACGGTAAGCCATTCCCAAGATCGGAACATGGACCTCAATTTGATGCACTGGCGGTTGGATGTAGAAATGAATTACGAAAATTTTGCAATGTACGATATCCGTGCTCTGATAGTTTAATACGAGTACATCCAGAATTACTAATATTCTAACATTGTAAAGTATACACACCATTGACGACTAAGCTTGTTAATTATTTGGTAAAACGCTTGTTACAAGCGAAGATTGGGTATAGCTAACAATGAACTAATTCCGTTTACAGGTTAGCATTGTCTACGTTTACATACTTATGAAAGGTAGCTTGCAAATCAAGCGATAATTGAGCCTGATAATCGGCAATAAGCTAAAATCTGTTTCCGTCTGAATGTATTATGTAATGGTTGAGCGCGCATGATTATTTAATACTTCCTTGTTAGTAGTAATACTGATACGTTAGTAGTAAATAACAAGGCGCTATTGTAGTACCAGAGATTACCGTCAGTTATGAAGTAGATGCTTGAGAGATATTCATCATGATTGCGTTTCTTCTATAACCGGGTGAAATATACTGAGGACATACATACTAAAGAAGTCAACAAATGCTAAGTTTCTCTCTTCTATCGAATAGCTGTGAAATGGCAATCTTTTATCTGTAATCATTCCCATGATGTTATCTTTTTGCTCTGTTGCTACCCGAGCAGACACTGAGATGCGCTCTTTCAAGTCAACGAGGTTTCAAGGTTGAGTGGTTGATTATCTGTGTCGTTTAAAATTTCTTTCAGAGGGCTTTTCCGAGTGTGGTGCGTGAGCGGTGACGCTCTGACCTCGAATTCTGGAGGACGCAAGTTCGAATCCTCGTCCGGTTATCCAGATTTCGGATTTCCACGGTTTCCCGAAATCACTTCAGGCGAATGCCAGGATAGTTCCTGTAAAATAGTCATGGCCTAATTCCTTCCCGTTTTTTTTTTCCCACCAATACTTTCCCGCCTGTGATGACCTCGACGTCTAAGAGACTTAAAAGCAATAAGCAAAAAAGTAGATCTTTTTCAATCTGCCGAGCAGTATCTAATTTCTTACTTAGCCACATACACTGATACTATACCTAAACGCATTTTACTGCCACTGTTAAGGAAGCACGAGATTCCAAGAGCAATTTGTATATTATGTTTAGGAAGTACATAATCAAAAGCGGATTGTGTATACTGACCCATTCTGAAAAACTTCAGGAAAACGTACAAAATTTGGTAGTTGGATCTGAGACCGAAATTATGTCAGGAAATATATTCTGACCCAACTTTCTTACTCATCTAAGCCTGGTGTATCTAGAAACAACTCTGCTAAACTACTGTGTTTCAGTACTGAATAGCAAGACAGAATGTACAACAGAGAGGGTTCACGTTTTTTCCTGATGCTCCATGTGTGATGAGTATTAACACCGAGTAAATACAGTGAATTAATCTAATTTTGTATAGTTATAGGCAATGCACAATGTGTAGTTTATATCATCATACCTAAAACATATTCCAATCCAGTGGCAGCATGAGTACGTAAATACAATTATCCACTAGTTATGCACAGAGCTGATGAGTGAGGGACTAACGTTCGGACTTAGCAATCGGAAGGTAGAGAGTTCAAATCCCTGTCCAGCCTATACTGTTTACACGAGTGATGAGGAGGAATCAACCAGAAAAGGTATATCCAGTGTAAACAATATAAGCCGTCCACGTATCGGTTTTCCATGGTTTCCCGAAATCTGTCTAGGTGAATTCCAGGATAGTTCATTGAGAATACCAGGGCTGAATTCCTTCCGGTTGTTTGTCTCAAACCTCTCCCGTCTCTAATGACCCCAACAACAATTAACTGCAGACTTAAGCAAAAAAAGTAAGTTGTACAAGGCTTGATGTATGAGGGAAGTTTGAACATCTTTTTCCAAAAAGAGAAGATCAAATTATATCAGCTGCACATAACATGGGACCGTTTACTCTTAGCACCCCATACAACGGAGTATATAATCATAAGTTGTCCAAATAGTGAATTCTCCTTAAATGTAATTTTTAAAGGACACTTGAATGACGTTTACACCATCTTTAAAGTTAATACTCTGGTATCAGACAAGGTTTTTGTCGTCATTGACAGTCTCAACACTGTAAATAGCACCGAAAATCGTTTTTAAAACTCGTTCGGGCGTAACTAGGTGGGGAAATTTTGACAGTGCACTGATGGGCAAGTTCTTGCGTCATAGCCATATTTCACACAGCTTATCGCTAATGCCGCTTTGTTGTTCGAAACTACTGTTTTCATTGACAATATGATAGCACTCTGCATTAACTATATCGTAATATACTGCCAAATATCAAATGTGAAACCTTAAACTACAGTATTATCGTTTTATTTTCTCCAGTCTTATAATTTGATTTGGAATTATAAATCAACTGTTCATCATTATTTGCAAAATTTAAATGGCCGATGGCAAAAATTGGTGTAGGCTGCTACATTCGAAACGCACTCTGCTAGTCTGTTGCTTTATTCTCATGTAATTAAGTGTTTACTGTCATCAACCTTTAGACCGGTTACGGAATGCTACCAATTTCTTTATATCAACGTACCCTTTACAGCTATACGCTTCGTATATTCTAAACTTGGTCTTCCTTTACAATTCTCATTTTCGAATGTTCCCTGCATTAACAAATTAACCAACCCCTCATGTCCTAAAATTTAAGCTACCGTTCTGTCTCATTTTCTGTTAGACTTGATCACAAACACTATTCTCCAACCATAATTCCCTTAACACATTCATTTCATACGTTACTTGCTCAGTTAAATCTCAGCGACCTCCCATAGCATCACATTTTGAATGTTTCAATTTCTGATAATCTCAAAGTACAGACTTTACTCCCTGAAAATGTTAAGATATTTTGTATACATCTAATTTCAGAGTTTTCTGAGATCCACCAGAACGTGAGAGATCCTCTAGCATATTTTTATTACCTTCCAGGCGAAACAAAAGCCTGCAATATAATGTCGTTGGGTGTCAGTGGGTTCCATTTGGAGTAGGAAGACACATTCATACTTCTAATTCATTATGTGGTTTTTCACAGAGTTCACGTCAGAAAAAGCAGTTATTCTCTATAAACACGTTGTATACTTACATCTCTATTAAGTTTACGAACTTATCCTTAAAAAATGTTTTATGCGTTTCTAATTAATACAGCTGTGGTTCCCTTGAAAGTACTCCCCTTGGTAAGTTATCAATCGATGTTACTACACCCTTCGAAGCAATTTGGAGATCTCGCTGTGGAATGGTTGTACTAAGGCCGTCCTTTGAAAACTTCTTTGAGCTTTGGGTAAAAAATTAGGACAATGGGACAAGTTCATGCTAGTGCAAAGGGTGGTCTGCCAAAGTTAATAGTTTCTCAGAAAAAAAAACACCTGTACAGACAGTGCAGTGAATTAGTACATTGTTGTGATGAAGAAACCATTGTTAGCGAAACGTTAAGGTCTTCTGCTTGTTAACTCCTCACACTAGGTATGGCGATCTGAGATAGATTAATCGAAGAATCGATCTTTTGGACCAAAAAAATCGATTTTTTAAATCGATTTATAGTACTGAATCTATCTAGTGAATCGCTATTTCACCCGTGAAAATCGAATGTGAAAAAGCACTTTCTACAGGTAATGCACTTGCACATGAAAGTCAGGGTTTAAATGAAGAATTTAAACGCTATTTATCGCAAGCAGTTATGCACCTGAAGTATGATCCTATACTTTACTGGCAAAAAAATAAAAATAAATTACCATCACGTTTACTCAACAGCCATGAAGTATATCTGTATCGTGCGGTCATCAGTACCTTGCGAGCATCTTTTCCGATTGTCGGCAACATCGCAAGTAACGAGAGGAACCGCTTGAATCCTACTAGACTGGGCCGACTGTTGTTCCTGAAAAAGTTGGATATTAAGCACTGGGAACTTTAAACTACATCATTTCAAAACTATTTTATTTAACCAACAAAATTTGTGAAATAAATGTCTTTTCTATACCTAATACTTCTAATACTTGATTTAGTTGTAAAAAAAAAAAAGAGAGAGATAAAAGATCGATTATTATGGTGTCCTTTTTGTTTTCCATTATTTGAATTATACTGAAAATACGAACTCGAAACCGAGCGTGGTGGTGTAACGGTTAGCGTGCTGGCCTCGCATTCTCGAGGACGCCGGTTCGAATCCCCATCCGGGCATCCAGATTTGGGTTTTCCATGGTTTCCCAAATCACTCCCGGCAAATGCCGGAATGCTTCCTTCAAAAGACCATGGCCGAATTCCTTCCCATTGCTTGGCCCCCCCCATCCTTTCCCGTCTCTAAAGACCTCGCTGTTATGAGACGTTAAGCAGTTTGTAAAAAAAAAAATTAAAAGCAAAATCGATCTTTTAGACCTCGATTTATTTGTGAATCGATTTATCAAATTTCGATTCGAATCAATTCAAGAATCGATCTTTTTAGGTAAGAATCGCCATCCCTACCTCACACTGTCTTTGTACTACTCCAAATAGAATACCTGGTTTACTGTTTGAGGCATTTATCTCTTCCATTCGAATGGTTAACTTCTCATTAGTCACATGTACCATTCCCTGACGAAACTGATCATGCAATTTCTGCACGATTGGTTTCTTCATGGCAGAGTTTTCTTTACTCAGATTTCAACCACAACGCGCATACACAAGCACAAATAATAATGCACATGCACGCCACTCGGCATCAACTCGTCATGTATCAAAGTGGACACTGTGAGACACTAAAGGACCAACATATTAAATTGCAATGGAGCGCACGCTCCGGTGGAAATTTCCCTACACACCCATCTTCCTCCTTTCCTGAACCCACGTTTATTTGCCCATTACAAATATTATTAAATACTACTTAATTACTTGCATAATGCTACAAGATGGCGAGTTCACAGATAAATTGTCTGCCCTTATGTGATCACCAACGAGTAATCTTAAACATATTTGTTCCTGGAAATTATCGCAGAATGCAATCAGTAACAGATATGATAAAAGTGTTGGAATTGGATTCGCTGCAAGACAGGAGGAGGGTGAAGAGGGTCATAGGAGTGTACAAGCCGTATATTGGCGATGAGGCATTGAAGGATATTGATTTAGGTATGAAAAGTAGTGCATAAAAGGGAAAAGATGACCATGACCACAAGCTGGCACTCGATTTCAGACACAAGGTTGTGGGAGATTCTCTTTTTTTTGGGTTAGGGTGTCAGGGATTGGACTAAGGTACCAAGGGAAATGATGAATAATTTACCCAAAACGTTGAAAAAATTTAAAGTTAAAATTTTTTCCTATATTATTGGATAGTATTTCGGTCTGATTAAGAAAATAAAGGCAAAAAAAGTTTCAGACTTAAATAAAATGGAAATCAAATAGAGAAACAGAAGTTATCACTGCCAAGTTTCTCCATTAAGGTTTACCAAAAATGACATTTGTCGTAATGTTGTACTGATGAGAGTTTAAGTATTATAAGTTACAGCAACTATTGAAACAATACGAAATAGTTATCATCTGAGGACAGACGTTCCTATCTGAAATCTGTAGACGGTTGCTGATAAGGTCCTCGTCGCTGGAAGTGATATCATCTGGCGTGGGAAACATATCAGAGTTGGGGGACCCACAGATGCTGCTAGAAACGTTTAAGAACTTTCTAGAGATGCCATCAAAATCTTGGACAGCTTCATTGCTAACAGATTTCAATTTCTATAAATCTCAGGTAATTTCATCGCTGGTGCAAAATGTACGTTGGAAAACCGTCAATACAGGATGTAGGTGTTTCCCTATGCTCTAACTAAAATGCCAAGATGGCGGACATTGAATCCTGAGAAATATAACATGAGTAAGACGAAGCGCAAGTAGGTTGCTACACTATACACGTCACTGCTGCAATTTCTTTATATGGTCATTGTCGAACCAATGATCAATCTCTACAAAAACTAAATGGAAGAGTGAAACTGAAAAAAAAAAAACACTCTGAGTTCATAGTGTGCAGCAGGGCCGGATTAAGACAGCGCGGGGCCCATAGCAAATGTAAAACTCCTAGGCGCGTAAAGATCTTTCAAACTGCAAACTCTTAGTGTGGTATTGAATAATACACAAGCTACTGGACACAAACCCATACACTAATAAATTTGTTTCTGAGCAGGAAATGTATTCAGCTCGTTGGAGGTTTGTAGATGATAACTGATATGTGGAAAACGTTAAAAAAAACTATTTCGTTTTTTACTGAGTTTGAATCATATCAAGACTATTGACACTGCGAGCAATGTCAATATTTTTACCATTTATAATATTCTCCTAGTATTTTCTATGGTAACTGAATTTTGGGTTTATAACTTTGACTAAGTTTTTAGTTTGCTACTAAACTATAAACTATAGTTACTATTCTCGCTCATTCAATACACGAGTTTTAACTGCACAAAATTCTCAGTCTTTTCAAATCCTAGAGTTTTGGTAGCTAATTTCCGATACGAGAAGTTATTAACTACTGCCGCGATGTTTTACAGTTATGTGTTGAATATGCGTTATAACTGAGGTGTGTGGAATATGGTTCTTATACTTTGTAAAACTATTTACAAAGGTGCTATCAAGGCAAAGCACTTTAATATTTTAGAAGAGACAGTATTCTATGTTTCAGATAGAAATGTCACATATGACGCAAAAAAAAATATCTTGTGCTAGTAGGTCCCTAGAAACAAAGTACTTGATACAATGTTTTAATAGATTTGTTAAAGATTTAGATTTTTTTATTTTTGTGAAAAACTGGTTGAAGATATCTGACTTTTATCTTTATTGAACTGAATAAAGATGAGATTCTAAATTTCAAGTCTGTGAAACTTGGGCACTGTCGCAATGTTGTGTGCTACAGACATCACGACATATCAGCTTTTTGTCTAAATAAATTTGAGAAACAAAGTATCATTGCCTTTATTCGGTTATTCACAGTGACTTGAAGTAGATACTCAGAGAGAAAATAATTTTCTCAATTCTCTTTACCTGCTCCAAGCAGTCAGCAAAATACTCGTTGCGAAATTGAATCTGAAGCTGTAATTAATACCAATCAGACATCTGCATTGTTTTAGAATTTTTCTGAGTATTTTGTAGCACGCTAGCTCCTTAATGCAGTGTGATAAAAAGCTGAGAAACTGCAATCCTTTTCTTAAAGAAAGCATTATTAACCATGCACAAAACGACCACGATGTATACACAAACAAATAGTCACAGCAGTAACAAACATTTCGTGATCAACTTTGAACCAGTGTAGTTAATAATGGTAAGTCAAATTTCTTAATCATTCTGCTGTTAGTCAGAAAGGTTTACTAAGTTCTCATAAGATCCAGAGGAAACTATCTTTGTGCAATCATTAACGATATGTTGCTGTGACTGATTAATATCAACATAGTTCAAAATCGCAGATCACATTTGTGACGCACTAAACCACCCCATTCACGGTTGATTGTGGTAAGGGCAGAAAATAATGAGTTACATGCATAGGTAGATGAAAGTATTGTTTAGATAGCAAACGCCAGCTTCTTAAGCCAACTAAATATGAATGGAATTCCAAGTTTCCATAAATAATGCTATTGGCAGTTTTACTCATATTGCTTGATAGTCTTGTTAATTCATTTAATTCCAAATCGTTCCTTAATACGATGAATTTTTGAATCAATATTGAACTAAACCGTAACTCAACCAGATGCATCTCCATTTCTTCAATTTTCAAACAATTAAGTTTATACAAGTTTTCCAGGTAAAATAACATCAGGAAACATAATAAACTTGAGTCTTTTCGATAATTCTTTGAACCGAAAAAATCTCGATGTAAATTCTTCGATTGAAGAATTAATCACTGAAGATAACTCTTCAGTGAGTTCTAATTAGTCTGGTTTTTCAGGTAAATTCAAATCTCAGGTGACGTTTTTCAAGTCTGCAAATGCTTATAACTATTGGAAATAATATTGCTACTGAAAACTTTCAGTTTATCCTCAAAAACAAGAATGATATCCATCATAACGACATTTGTTTTGTTTGCGCCTTGAAGCTTCACGTTCAGTTCACTGAAATGCTGGCACATGTCCGTAAAAAAAAGATTAATTTTGAAAGCCACATAACAACCATGACTTATGAGTATTATTCCATTTTCCCCTCATTTTGTAAAAGCAGTCTGATTTCTTCCAAGCAATCAACAAATCTTTGAAATTTACTTTTTTTGCACTATCTGTAGTCGTTGCGGCATAGCACTGAATTTTGTTACTATGATCTTAAGTTATTTAGACGAAAAACTAAATTACTTATATCGATTAGGTACCTATTTAATGCCGTGCCCAATTTATTTGGTCGCGTGCCATTGGTTCGCCATCCCTGTGATAGGAGGCTGAGTTGGCCTGGGAAGCCATTCCAGACGTTCAGCTTCGAATCAGACCTTTCTAGATCTGCATTAACACTTCTTTCTGCATTGATCACGCAAGGCTAGTTGAGGAATTAGTGTTAATTCGTCACCACAAGCAAATTGGTGGGGTTGTTATTAGATACATATGCCATATAAAATATAGTAATGAAAACCATAACGACAGTTTACCAATTGCATTTGTTTGCGGTCTGGTTAAGACAGGCTAAGTCCATATGCACACTATCAGCGTCGCGTCGGATGTTGGTTACAAGGAGAAAACCGCCATAAATTAGTGGCAATAAAAATGTGTAATAATATACGCAAGTAATGTATGAATTTACTGGTAATTTGCGATAGTAGATTAGCTTTGGAAAGCAGTGAGCAAAACATATCTGTGACTCCTGGTGACGGTAAATGGGAGCTGAACTACATTGTCGAATCGTACCAGACAAAACCATAGATATGATATGTCAACCGACGGCGAATCTTATATCTCCAACAGGTATAATCAAAAGATCTAAATGAGTTAGTCCGAGTCACAGTACCCAATCTAGGCAATATTGAAACACTGACAAACGACTCTGCTGCTTACGCTCTCCCTTCTTCACTTTATGCGCAACACGAAAAGTACACGCACGGTAATCTCCACATTCTGAATAAACGATAAGTCATCAACGTTACATTTTAATATTGGTTCTATTATGAAGTTAACACCCATGAAGTTTCAAAATTTGTTTGAGCGAAACAGCTGATCCAAGCAAAGCAATTCCAAACACTGAAGTTTGACGTAGATTTCACATTTTATGCAATGTCACGTAAATTTAACGCAAGCAGCAGGGTATAAAACAAAATCTTATCTCTAAATTTTCTAGTAACATCGAAGTTTATATTTTGCATATCAAATGGCAGTATTTCGATTTCTTTTTCTATAAAATCAGTTGCGGCATACAAACTAAATATTAGTCTTACGATCATAGAAATTCTTCCTTTATTTTAAAAGCAACGTTTCTCACAGTGTCCGCTGTTATTACAAATATTAAGTTTACTGGTGCTCTTTTCTTGAGAGATATAGCTCTCTCCCGATGCACCATAAACTTTCGTGTTCAATGAAAACATTCAATGATACCTGGCATTATAATCAAAACAAAAAGGCATTACACGTATTAATCTCTCCTTAACATACAACTACCCATTTAGTCAGATATAAATAATTTTAAAAAATCTACATTGTAATATTTCGCTAGTAAATGATTATAGGTAGGCATGATCTGGAGAAATAATTGTAATTTTTCGATTGCCATTAGTAAAATATTGGCTCCAATTATCTAACGGCATTACAGATATCTGATGGCGATCAACCGACCACAGTTTAAAATGAAAAACTAAGTAAAGTAAACAACAAAAATGCACTGAATAAACATTACAGACAAACGTTAACAGAATCAGAAAGGTGAACAGACAACGCTTTCGTCATGTGACTTACCTAACTTTCCTGATCAATCATGTCTATCCTTCCTATAGACGGAGCTGGAAGACGAAAAGAACATTTTCTTCCTTTGACCTTACGTTTCATTCATGTCGAGATCATTAGAAGAGGGGCAAGGAACACGAAGTAATTTAGTCATGACCTTTTTTTAGGAACCATCCCGCATCATCCCGCCTGGGCGGAGCATTCGGTGGGAGGATGGCTTTACGCCTCGTCGACGTCGAGGTCATTAGAGGTGGGAAAGGAGAGGGGGGGGGGCAAGGAATGGGAAGGAATTCGGCCATGGCCTTTTCAAGGAAGCATCCCGGCATTCGCCTGGAGTGATTTGGGGAAACCATGGAAAACCCTAATCTGGAGGGACGGAGAGGAGTGGGAGGAAGGGAGGGGGTAGCTTCAACTTAGTGGTGAAAGCTATTGCAACTGCCTCACCAGGTACAGGTCTTTTGATAACAATTCTTTTGCGGTTATTCGTAATCACGTGGGCGGTATTTTCGATTAATAAATAAACATTTTGCAAAACAAATAACATGCAGTTTACTGTGAATATAAGTCATTACTCAACTTCAACAAGCCGTTTGAGTCAAAGAAGAGAAACCTCTTTCCTTCTTCAATAGCGGGATTAACAACGCCGCAAGGATACAACAATAACTGCCATTTAAAATTGAATGTAACAAGAGAAAGAAAGAAACCGAAGCAATAACCCTCATTTTAATCTTCTATATAATTTACTGCGATAAAAAGTTTATAAAAATATATGAAAGTTTCTAGAACTTGTTTATGGTGAAAAAGGAGTTTCTTAAATGGCTGAAATGATGAAAAAGAAGCTCAATTTGGATACTGCTTGAAGGTTTCTTTTTTGTTCCGATTGCGAGATACTTACGAGCAAAAGCAGAGAAATTAAATGCCTCATAAAGCACGGTAGCTTTAGACTGAGCTCTACAACTGTGTTCCGTCACTGATTTATCAAGTACAGATAGCACTGTTTCGGTACAAACAATTCCTCTCCACTCTTAACATGGCGCAGTGGCGCAAATCCCAGAATCCAGCCGACTGGCAAAGATATTGCTGTGGTGAAAGCTAGCAGGGAGGTGCTGCCCTCTGGCAATGTGCCAACACTCTCTCCCCTGAGAATATAATCTTGTGTTTATAAACTGAAATGGGCGCCAGCATCTCATATTGTCAATGGTTACGTATTTATCCAACAGCGGACGGCTCAAGAAATCAACGGTCACCCTTAGATATTTTACAATCGTTATAAGATCATACAGAAAAGAAAATTGTCACACTTTTACATGATGTGTGTGTACTGGAGACAACGATTTAATGCAAACAACATCATTTATAAATATTACCTCCAGATGGAAGCTCCATGGGTAATACCATTCTGATGCATTTATGTGTTGCTTGTGATTTTTGGGATCTGGCTATAGGAGTGTTAGAATCTGTTACAAGGTGCATAACATCTTCGTCAATGTTTAGACTTGCAGTATCTCTATTATTTGTCACTCATGATTTCGACAGATTTAAAGCTGAATATCAACGTCTACGGAGAGGAACTTGGAGATTGATGCATTAACATACACACTGTTATATACTATCGCTTTAGAAAGGCTGCAGTCGCTGCTCAATTAATTGAGGCCTATTATGCTTCAATGCCCAACCGATATTTGAAAAATTTTACCATGTTATCGCTATCTTCTTTATTGATTAAATTTTTTGAGAACAGAAAAACTGATCGGAAGATAAACTATAAAAATTATCCAGTCAGCCGCGGTGTATGAAGTCTAGAATATTTCTTCTGTAAATGTATAATGCATTATTTTACTACAAAAATCCTATCATAATAACGCAACTCCTTTCATAAGTTAAGATGGAGCAGTTGTTCATTGAGTTATCGTGTTACTAAAAGAAGACCAATCAAATTACCTCAAAACTGATGTTAACAACATAAACTTCTTAAAAACTCACATACTTGAAGAGGAGTTAAACGGGTTAGAGACAGAGAGTAATCGGTATGCTAACCTTGAGTTAACATTATATTTAATCAACAAAAAATTCTTTCCGTTTTCCGTAGGAGAAGCGCTTCATCCAAATTCAACAAGATAGCGTCTAGCGTGAGATTTTAACACTTTATATTCTCATGTTTTAGAAATAGAAGAAACAGAATATTTGGATTCCCTCCCCATTAAGGACCACTGAATTGGATTCCCAACGATGTTTTAAAGGTTGTTCTCGGCTGCGATAAGAAATTCTCGCAACGATTACCGTCCTGATAGCTCTTAACTAATGCTTTTAGTCTCAAGGAGTTATAGTCGAGTTCGTGATAACGCCGATGCACAACAAGTTACTGTTGCGTCTGCGCTTCTTGAAAATATTCGAAACGTTTAAGTTGGTTAGATGAATTAAAACTTCACTATAACAAGTAATGTAAATTTTTGATCATGAATTTGGATTGTAATTGAAAGTTAATCTTAAAGCAAAAAATTAAATGATTTCATATGAAAAAAAATTCAGCAAGCTGTAATATTTCGACAATGGCATATAATGTTCCAGCCGGAAAGGTACAGACAGAACAAGTTGTATCTTGCACAGACGTTACTACGTATTAAATTCCTTTAGTTAATCAATCAAATCAGTTATTCATAATTCCATTAGTTTTCATATTACTCCTGTATGAAAACCGTTCACACCTTCCTATGAAATGGAAATTTATTTAATTCAATTCTAAAAGGATCCATTAACGCCAAAACTTGTCAAATTTTTCGAGTGATAATGGTACTTGTGTGTGTAAGCCCTTCTATTTATAGTCATCCCCCCTTTTCGTTCGCTTCATAGAAATTAAAAATTGGTAATAAAACTAATTAAATAGATTAATTTAAGCGAAGCTTAATGCAAAATTCACTGTTCTGAAAAAGACTTGAAACAACCAATTGACGACGCCTACCAAATGATTTCCAGAAGTCGCAAAGGGGAGGCGTATATTTAATAGCTCGCAATAAAAACTGTGAACAGTTTACTGGACAACACTTTAAAGAATCTTTTGTGTGCTATTTAAGATTCCTCTGACGCATAAATCCAGTATGCAGAAGCGAAGACAAATGGCTTTAACGGTAACATGCAGTGAATAAAAAGCATAGATGTGTGGTTACGAACCTGGAAACCACTAATGTAAATAGTAAGCAGTAAATAATCAGAAAATGTTTCAATTTAGAACTATAACAAACATCATATAATAAGTTTGTAAACTTAACGTAAAGTTTTAAAAGCGCCCCTTACCCCCTCCCCCTTTTGTGACATCACGTTTAGAACAGCATTTCCCGTTAACGTATAATTTGATTTATGTATGACCTTTTCTATAATTGAGGACGTGGGTTGTAAGGGGAATGTAGAAATGAAGAGGTTAGCACAGGATAGGAAGGGATGGAGGATTGCATCAAACCAGTCAAAAGACTGACGACAGCAAAAAAAGAATAAAAGAAAAAAAGAAGAAAAAAAAGACCCCTTTTAAACGGTATTGTAGATCTGTATTAATGTTCGCACCTTGCAAACTGAAGAATCAAGGTTTGACCTGAAATTTTTACTAGCGTTTGACCAGACTTCCACCTCTGGCAAAAAGCGCTTTGTCTTTGTTCAGCATGCTAAGAACACTCCCCAACGAAATGAGCAACAAATTTATACTGTAACTCAGTCGTTAAGCTCTTACTAAGGTCTTGCCACTTTGCCTGCACATTCGAGTTACTTCGCCTGGAGATTCGAACTAGGCGTGGTGACTGAATGGTAACGCTCTGGCCTTGAATTCCGGAGGACGCGAGTTCCAATCTCGGTTCCCACATACAGCTTTGGGTTTTACATGGTTTCCACAAATCACTCCAGGCGAATTACTATTATTGTTAATTGCCATGTAGCTAACGCTTATAAGATTTCTCTTATTTTAAGAAATTATATATTCAGTAACTATGTTTATTTTTCCATAACCATACTGAATACATTAAACAAATAATAATACTAATTTTCTCTCACAGCAGAATCCTTCTTTTCTCTACGATAATCACTGCCTGGCAACCAAACAACCACAGATGCTCCCTCTTCCCACCAACAACGTCAGAGATGCTAATCACTCTTCTCAAATAAAAAACTGTATTAGAGGCACAGACATATTTAAAAAAATATAAATATATAATTAAAGTGAGGAAACTTCGTTTCCTTACACGCTCCGGAGATAATTCCCCCAGTCATCTAATTACTCGTTTTTATTATTATTTTTGTTTAATTTTCTTTCTAATTGGTGTGTTTAATTCCTCCCCCCATTTATTTTTCCGATTTACAAATTTTAATTTTAAATTCCCTAAGTGTTTTTGGTAAATTATTCAACACTTCGCTTGGTAATTTGTTCCAATCCGTGGCACCCTTACCAACAAAAGAAAAATTTCTTACTTCTTTAGGCATGAAATCGAGCGCAAGCTTGTGGTCATGGTCGCCTTTTCCCTTCCATGCACTATTCCTAATTCTTTGACCAATATCCCTCCAAGCCCCATCACCAACTCTCTCTCTAAGAGTCTCACAGAAAACAAAAAGAAATTTTGGTCGTATGTACGAAAAGTCAATTGTACCAACAGCAATATTCCAGCACTAATTCGTGAAGGTTCTGAGGTTAATGAAAACCGCGATAAAGCTAACGTACTAAATACTGTATTCAAAAATTCATTTACTGATGATAATAAGAATAGTGTTCCCGTTTTCCCCCCCGCCGTGTCGAGTTGGAATCATTACGAATAGATACTGCAGGTATCATAAAGCAATTAGAGCTCCTAAAGTGGGGGAAAGCACCGGGCCCAGATGGAATTCCAGTAAGAGTATTTTCAGAATATGCGGCGGAAATTGGGCCGTTTATATCTGATATATTCAGTAAATCATTAGAAGAGCGAAAAGTACCTTCAGACTGGAAAATCACGCAAGTAACTCCGATTTTCAAGAAAGGTGATCGAAGTGATCCTGGAAACTATCGTCCCATATCTATAACATCTGTTTGTAGTAGAGTTATGGAGCATATTATATGCTCGAACATTATGAAATTTCTAGACGATAATAATTTGCTTACAACAAATCAACACGGATTTCGGAAGAAAAGATCATGTGAAACACAGCTGGCCCTATTTACACACGACGTAATGAAAGTTATCGATGCAGGTTCACAAGTAGATGCCATTTTTTTAGATTTTCAGAAAGCCTTTGACTCTGTGCCACACAACCGCCTTTTAGCGAAGCTACGAGCGTACAGTTTATCGGATCATCTTTGTGAATGGATAAAGGATTTTCTAACTGGTCGGTCGCAGTATGTCGTCGTTGAAGGAGAAAGTTCTTCTAATCTAGATGTTACATCGGGGGTACCTCAAGGAAGTGTAACAGGACCACTTCTTTTCTTAATTTTCATAAACGATCTCGGAGACAAAGTGAAAAGCCTTTTTAGATTGTTTGCTGATGATGCGGTTATTTATAGGGATGTAAGGAATTTGGCCGATTGCTTAGAAATTCAGCGTGATCTGGATATTATTTTGGCATGGTGCGCTGAGTGGCAACTTACGCTAAATTGTAAAAAGTGCAAGACAATGAACATAACTAACAAAAAGAATCCAATTGTTCAGAAATACGAGTTAAACAATTCAGTTATTGATATGGTCGATTCTATGAAATATTTGGGAGTAACAGTACAAAGGAATATGAAATGGGACTTACACATTAATTCGTTAGTAGGTAGAACTAATTCTAAGCTGCGATTCATAGGTCGAATATTGAAAAATTGTAATGAACAAACAAAGGAGATAGCGTACAAATCTCTTGCGCGTCCAAGGGGTTGATCGAAAGTGTAGAGAAAGTACAGAGAAGAGCCGCTCGATTCGTGACCGCTTGCTACAGTCCTTATGAAAGCGTCACAGAACTGATTAGTAGACTAGGCTGGGAGTCTCTGGTAGATAGACGACGGACGTTTCGTTTAAACTTATTGGTAGACATGTGTACTCCCACTTTCACTCACGAGTGTAGTGAAATACTTCGTCCACCAACCTATTTGAGCCGGAATGACAGGAAAGATAAGATTAGAGAAATAAGGTGCCGCAATGATTCTTATATGAATTCTTTTTTCCCTCGTACCATTAGGGATTGGAATGCACAACAAAGAGATTAGCTTTGGTGCTGAGCACCCTCTGCCACTCACAATTTTGTGAATTGCAGAGTATATATATAGATGTAGATGTAGACCAACATATGCCCTGTACATTCCCAGTGTTCTCTTCACACTCATCCTTTCCTTCAATGACTCCCAATCCAGCTCCTTTATCATATCAATTACCTACTGGGTACTGCGATTATTTGAAAAAACAAATCTAGCTGCTCTTCTTTGCACGCCCTCTAATGCCTGTATTTGATAACCAAAATATGGGTCCCAAACTACACCACCATATTCAATAAATGGTCTGCCCAATGTTTTGTAACCCAATTCCCTAACTTATCTGCACATCCTCTCATCACCCTCTCCAGTAAATGAAGGATTTTGCAACCTTTTCCTATAGCATTGCATTCCCAATCTGCTCTGCCCAGTTAAGTTTGTTATCAAATGTTACGCCAACATATTTACACTTCAAGCCTTCAACAAGCAATTCTGACCCCATCCTATAATTGTAATTAATCTTTTGTTTTTTATCTGTGTACCTACTAAGATGACTCTTATTGGAATTTATCTTCATTCCATGCTGACCTACCCATTTAAAAATTCTATCCAGGTCACCCTGCTGAAGTTCACAGTCTTCACCTGTTTTGATGCAATTGTATACCTTTATATCATCTGCAAAAAACCTAAATTCTAATCTAACCTATCAACACAATCATTCATTAGAATAATGAACCACAACGGTCCAAATACACTTCCCTGTGTCTCTCCCATATTTACTTCCATCTCTTTTTATAATGTATTTCCTACTCTAACACTTTGCTTTCTGGCTTTTAAGAATTCCTCTACCCAACAAGTAACTTTTTCATCCAATCCAATAGATTTCAGTTTATTTAAAACCAGTTTTATGGACTCACTCTGTCCAATGCCCTTAGATAGATCTAGTGCCGCACTATCAACTTGGCCTCCCTTGTCCATTTCATATGAAATATCTTGCATATAGCTCACCATCTGAAATTCACATGGATATCCTGGTCTAAAGCCATGACGGGATGCTTCCTTTAACATGCCATGACCGAATTCCTTACTGTTCTTTCCTTGCTCCCAGTATTTTCCGACATGCTAATTTATCCTCGATGACGACGAAGCGTAAAGCCATAAGCTAAACAAAAACATTACAGGCCTGAAGTGCAAAAATGGTGATTATGCTTTGTAGAAAATTTACTATACTGTAAGGATTTAAGTCACCAATTAAATATTGTTTAAGATCTGTTATAGCTTCATTGGTTATGTAGATGATTACTAAATTAGTGATTATGCAAATAATTTAGTCTTAGGCTCACGTTCGGGGTGTCAATGAAATATATTTTGATTTTATTTACATAAAAATTATTTTAATTAAGGAAAGGGTGGTTAATTTAATAATTCTAGAGATTGACAAACCCACGTATCTGCAAACAAATATTAACATCCTTATTTTCTTTTATCAATTCAAAGTATTTAAAGTTTATTTCTTTCAATAAAACAAATGACATACATGATTGAGATTACTCATTATTACAGCAAAAGATCTTAGTAATTCATACCGAGCGTGGTGGTGTAATGGTTAGCGTTCTGGCCTCGCATTCGGGAAGACAACGGTTCGAATCATCGTCCGTGCATCCAGATTTGGGTTTTCTATGGTTTCCCAAATCATTCCAGGCAAATGCCGGGATGCTTCCTTTCAAAAAGGCCATGGCCGAATTCCTTCCCATTCCTTGCCTCCACCCCCATCCTTTCCCGTCTCTAAAGACCTCGCTGTTATGAGACGTTAAGCAGTTGAAAAAAAAAAGAAGAAAAAAACGCAATTTACGGAGGGTATGATACATCTCACTGGCGTTACTGGGCGTTTGAAAACTGAAGGAGCGTCCATTAATTACGTGAGGCGAAATAGCGGGATGAGGTGGGGAGGGGGTGTCCTGTGAAATCTCACCAAGGGGAGGGGGAGTGTTGACAGAAATCTCACGTCATTTTTTTAAAATTATTGAAGAATTTAAAGAGCTAAAAGAAAGAAACGCCGCTGATATCGACTGTAGGGAGAGTATAACCGCCCTAGGAAACAGAAGAGAATCTACGAGGCCGGTCAGCAGGGAGGGGAGGGGGGTGTTCTCAGTGGCGTGGCTAGGTCAACTAGGGCCCCCGTACAAAAATATTATATTGGGCCCTCAGGCTACACAGGCGACCTATTGTTTTTGCTTTGTGTTGCTGTTAAGGGCCCCCTGACCTGAGCGTAGGGGCCCCCTGAACTGAGCGTAGGGGCCCCCTAAGCAGTGAGAGGGCCCTTAGTGAGGGGCTTCTTGTATCTGACTGTAGAGCTAAAAAAAAATATGTCTCATGAAGGTTCGTGGCCTCTGACCTGCGGTTGGGGGCCCCCAGAGGTATGCCTTGGGGCTCCCTGAGCGTAGGGGTCCCGGTGCACTGCTCCGCCCAGCCCCATAGTAGCTACGCTCCTGGGTGTCCTCTCAATATCCACGTCATCTTAGGAGGTAGTGGTCCCACAAGATCTCATCAAATGTCACAGCGGGATGGAAGGGAGGGAGTTCGTAATTCCGGAAAAATACCTCACGTAGTTAATTGACGCCCCTTGAGTTCTCGTGAAAAACAGTTGTAGCGCGAACTACTGTATGTACCTTTACCGTTCATAGACAGGAGCTGTGAGCAGTGGCGTGGTACAACGGCAAATTGTTGTTGCGTGACCTCTGCGCTGGTGCTGACTGAGACAGGTGATGTGGTGTCGCGGCTTACAGCGTCACCCTTGTGGAGTCATGATGGGAAATCGTATTTAACAACTACCCTCAGTCAGGCGCTGTTCATCAGGCGTAGGTGGGCTTTAGACACTGGCCAACAGCTTCAACTCGAAACCCAAAGATCTAATGAATCTCCCAGCGTCGGCCCGTACCCAGGAAGCATCGTATTGCTCCCTCTCGATCGGAGCCGTCCAATCATTTTTTTCTCCTTCAACCAAACTCGGAGGCCGATAGGCAGAATTTAGTTTACTTTCTAGCCATATAGTCGTCTGTTCCATTTTCACTTTTCCACTCACAGCAATTACACGCATTCATCCGTTGCCGCTGTTGCCCTCCATATCGTATCATACGTCACTGTAACTTACGGAAGATGTGCAAAATACCCATGCCGTCGGGAAGTGACAGTAAATTGTATTTAGCTTTTCTTGTCTTTCATTCAAGCCTTCCCTGCTGTTTCAGAAGCTTAGTAGTATACACGTTTCCCCGCTGACTTCCCACGGCCCGTGCATTCGCCGGCCGCCCTGTTCTAGCTAGGAACAGAGAGCCGTGGGAAGGGAGCCGCCTCTGCTGGCACGAATGGCGCGCCTCTATCCGTCGCCCGGTCGCTAAAGATCAAACGCCCATGTAGCGGAAACGACACTAGGCAACGTGATGATCCATACAATGGGGCTGCATGCCGCAGCCTACAAATACACGGGACATGGGAAGCCACCACGAGACCCCTGAATTTTGTTGTCTGACTGACCTCCCAGGTAACACCCTACCTGCTTTACCCTGTAGTCGCCATTCTGTCTTTTACGTTTCTGCAAGTGTGAATAAAGAACAGATATGTCTTATATACGCGAACCACTGTAATTGTTTTGATCACATCTAACATAAAAAGCTGTCTATTTTTTTTTTGTTTTTTTAACGCACTTTGTCAATGAAATGGACAGTTTAAAAAAAAACAATCCGTGCTGAGCACAGTCATTTATAATAATCTGAATACCTTCAAGAAATATCAAGTGTAAAAATCATTATGTGTTTTTGACCTGCAATCAGATTGTTGATGTTTCCATTTTCCATATTTTCTTCAGACAGCCAGAAGTAACATAACATACGTCTGTGCCATACAGGAATATCTGTGGCTGGCGTCGTGAGTGAATTTTATGTTGTCTTTGTATGGAGAGAGTGGATCTTTGACCCAGTGGCGTAGCTAGGTCAACAAGAGCCCCGGTGCAAAAGATTTATTTTGGGCCCTCTGGCCAGATGGGCGACCTTTTTTTTTGCTTTGTGTTGCTGGTAGGGGCCTCCTGATGGGGGACCTTGAGTTGTGCTTAGGGGCCCCCTGAGCAGTGGTTGGGGCCCCCTGAGCAGTAAAGGCTCGTGGGCCCTCTGAACTGCGCTTGGGGGCCCCCAGAGGTATGCTTGGGGGCCCCCTGAGCGTAGGGGCCCCGGTGCACTGCACCGCCTAGACCCATAGTAGCTACGCCCCTGCTTTGACCGCCGTCAAGTGAAGTTCGGAGGAGTGAACAATTTCGGTTTTTAATTATAGAAATTGTGAAAAAAAAACAGAAAATTTGGTGGAGTGAATAATGGAAACTAGTATGTTAAATTCACTGCTTTGAATGGAGTGCTGTGATTGCAAGTGACTGTGGACGTGTTAAGAGGACGGTAGAGAGCGTGGGAGCTTTTGTAGTTCAATTTCTCTTATCCCACGAGTCTACAATTTTCGGAAAAGGAGTCTGATTCCTTGTTTAAATATTATTTTGGTGGTGGTACTTCCCGTCGGTGTGAATGCATAAGTTTATGGACTTGAATAAAGTTTTTATGTAGATGTTCATTCTAAATTGTGTGAATTTATCATTTAATAACCCCGGCGACCGCGGCTAAAAGAACCTTTATTTAATTAGTAATTATTTATGTTCAGTAAGTAACCAGGAGGCTTTCAAGTACATAAATCGTACATCATATATTTCTGTCTGCCGAAGCTACCTTTAATGAGCGGTGGAATGAACGGTATTGTTCGAGTTAACGGTGCTGCAGGCACTCCGGATAGACAGCTCTTTTTTTCCTGTAACGTGCCGTAACTGTCGAAGAATGCATTACTTCGCCACCGCCGACCTTGTCTCCAAGATTTACTTTATTCTTGTGATGACTGTGTGAGTACCACGAAGAAGCGATGGCTCATTCTTCACTCATACTTTACGGTGCTTTGTCATCTTAACCACTTGAGTCACTGGCGCCAAATTACCTCGGTCACTGTGGCGTCGCATACAGGATCGGGGAGGTACAACGGAACCAGGCACGATCCGGGGGCCCCGTGCATCAGCCGTCCGGATTGAAGCTTTTAGGCTGACCCCAATCTCCGATTCACAAATTAAACACTTCAAAAACAAAAATTACACTTCTCACACACAGAACATAGTTACATGCTTCACAGACAGATGGCAGCACTTCGCTTCCTCCACTAGTGTCACGCTCAAGGCAGAGGCGGTACATGCGGACACTTATAACCCTGCCACCATCATCCCCTCGGGGATCTTCCGGTCAAGGAAGCCAAACGATATTTAAATACAAATATATAAAAAATGGTTTGGATACCAGGTATAGTATGTTTGTAGACCTTAATGTTTAGCGCAGCACTTTTCTTCCGTAGTATTCCTGACTAAAACATCAAAAGCTTTGAAACTGCTGTTACACCCAGAGCTGCATTAATGAGTTAATTTTTTTTATAAATCTACATCTAGGATGACGTATTAGTTTTAACACATTGAAAGGAAATCGAAAAATAGTAATTAGTACAATAAGCCTAAGTGTGATAGGTGAGGAGTAACGCTCTGGCCTCGCATTCTGGAGGACGAGGGTTCGAATCTCCTTGCGGCTTTCCAGATTTCGATTTTCCATAGTCCAGGCGAATGCCGGGATGCTTCCTTCAAAAGACCATTGCTGAGTTCCTTTCCATTCCTTGCTCCCAGTGCTTTCCCGCCTCTAAGGGGCCATCCACAAATTATGTCACACGCATTTAATGATTTTTGGGCCCCTCCCCCCTTCCATGTCACAGTTTGTCACTGTGGGACCCCCCCCCCCCTCTCCTGGTGTGACGTCACACATTTTGCAATTTTAAATTTCTAAATTAAAACAGCACTTCCAAAATGATTTATGTATTTCTAGCTAAAAATCATATCAACAATAAATCAAACATTTAAGAAAATATTAAAAAAAAAAAATCGAATTAATGATACAAAATTAAGTCATCATGTGTCCATGGATTTTGAACGCCTTCCTTGATGCTGTTTATTATTGGCATAATAGTCACTTCATTCTTGATTTCGATAGTGTTGGAAATATTCGATGTGTCAACATCATCTTCATCCAACCATAAAGCATCGTCATCGTTTAATAAGCAAAGAACTTCCCTGTTTCGTCTAGCGGCAATGCTTTGGGGACGAGTCTTCAAGATGGGGAAAACCTCTAGTTGCCTCTTATGTAATTGCTTATGTTGGTTAGTGGCTTTGTATGATGTAAAATATAGTCCACAGATGTCACATGATCGTTTAAATAAGTATGCCTCGACACTGGGGCAATACGAGCCAAAAAGTGATACAAATTATGCATGTGATGTCACAAAGTTTATGACACGTCCCCCCCCCCCTGTCACACTTTGTCGAGCCCCTCCCACCCCCCTCAAGGTGTGATGTATCCCAGCCACTTGAACCGGATAGGACTAAGAGATACCCCCAGATGTGACTGTGCCGATCGAGCAATAGGGGACATCAACCACCTGCTATTCTCCTGCAAAAATACACCAACCTCCAAAACAAAATGCTGAAGGAACTCACAAGGTGCAATATCCCCTTCCCAACTAATTTAGCCATCCTGCTCACTTCCAACAACCACTCAATATACAGAACCATAATGTCCTGTTTTAAAGAAGGAAATATTCAAATATAACACAAAGCTGATAAGCCAATCCTAGACCAACAGCCATAAACTAAGTAGATACACTAACCCTTCACAAATACTCCACATTATCTAGAACATACACACTAAAGCAACACCCAATGGGAATAGTTACAAATACAAGTACGCAACATTATTCTCACCAAAGGATCCAAATAGATCAGGCAACCACAGAAACTATTTCATGAACTTTCAACTGTGGTGAAAATATACAAAAAACTGCCCCTGTGCTTTTGGCGACGACTCACACTGTGCAATTGAAAAGGTAATAACGTGATATATTTTATAAAGAAATTGTAACCCATTTCTCATGGGACTTATGAACCATTGTAAAATAAAGGATAAGAATTGTAACTTAACAAAACATTAAACATAAACCATTTTAAAATTTAATGTAAAGAACCTGGCAGTATGGCCGACCAGGCCGAAAGCCAACACAAAAAAAAAAAAAAAAATGTGTGACGTAATTTATGGATGGCCCCTAATGACCTCGACGTCGACGAGGCGTAAGGCTAGAAGAAATACAAAAATAGTTTAATGAGTACGAGAAAATATGTATTTAAGGGAACAAATACTTAAATTAAAAAATACTTTCTTTTACTCTGATATACTTTCCATTATCGTCTTCCAAAGTTAAGTATACTTTTTCCGAATAATTTGCAACCCAAGCGGCCCTAGCTACTACTCTGCACTCGAAAAAAGAAGTGCATTGGGAACTGACAATTGTTTCTTGAAGACGTAATCAGGAAGTAATTCACTACTTATTTTACTTATTTCCATTCGCGGATGTTGGAAGGCAATGTAGCGAGAGTACCTATTCTATAGAAGTGTTTGACATTATTAGAGTGTTTCTCGCACTCTCCTGGCAGTGTAGAGCGTATCTTAGCGTATGTTGTGCTGACCAGTGAAGCCGCAACAGTGGACGGGCAGCCAGCCACACGAGACCGCACACGTGAGGTGCCTCAGCTGTCAACGTGAAGGCCGCCTAGCGCGCACGAGGCGCCTGCATGCCAAACCACGGTCGACCCACCCGCTGGCGAAATGTCGCACACTACACGGCACAGTACTACGATCTTCAGCAGGGGTATTCGATGGAATTTTGGTAGAAAATATGCGGGAACTGCGTAACAAGATTAAAGCTCGTCCTATCACACTCCGTAACAATAGTATTTCGAATTTTTTTTTTTTTACTTATGGCTTTACGCCTCGTCAACGTTGTGGTTATTAGAGGCGAGAAGGGATTAGGGACAAGGGATGGGAAGGGATTCGGCCATAGCCTTTTGAAGGAAACATCCCGGCATTCGCCTGGAATGATTTGGGGAAACCATGGAAAAACCAAATCTGGATACCCGGACGAGGATTCGTTCCGCCGTCCTTCCGAATACGGGGCCAGAACGTTAACCACTCCGCGAAATATTACTAATTGAAAGCGCGTAAGGGGGCGTCCTTTAATGACGTGAGGTGTTTTCCGGAATTCCGGACCCCTCCCCCCTCCTCTGGTGAGAATTCGTGAGGTCTGGTCTCTGGTAGGACCCCCTCCCCCATATTTCACCTGACGTCATTAATGGACGCCCCTTAACCTCCGAAGCTGTCTTAAATAAAAAGTGGAAGTAACGTCTTATACTGGGAGAGATTGTTTCTCTACGCAAATCGGATTGTTATAGTGCGTTCAGTTAACAGAGTCGGCTCAAGGTCACTCTGTACTATACCCACCATGCTGCCCTTACCCGTTCATGGGAAGGGGAAAAGAGTACCCGCTGACAAATTTGCTATTAGTCAGTATGGACACAGTGGTAGCTCCGAAGGATAAGCAACAGGAGGGGCCGGTGAGGTGGGGAGTGGTGCAAGGGAAACGTGACCTTGAAACGCCTGTTGACAGTGAACGCAGTAAAAGCAACCAAATAGGAAGACAGAAACAAACTTGGGATGCTGAAAGCTAAAAATTAATGCTTATTTTTTTTAAAAGAATGATTTCATTTGTATGTCGCAATAAGACACTTAATGTATGCTTCGACAGCTAATATTCCGACGTTAGTAAAACTACTGCCCATTTACTTTTTATCATTCACCATTTTAGATGGTTCATGGCCAAACATACAGAAATTTTTATGAGGAACGTGGTCAAATATGTAAAAAAACATATGTTAAGAGGGATAGTTTATGGAAAAACTACAATCATACTAAAAAGATGTAATAATTATTAATAAATTGTATAAAAATAAATGGTTTTGTAAAAACTTTTAATTTAATTTAATCAGTTGGAGTTGTCGCACATCCCCACCATTCCACGAAATGATTTTTCATCACCCACCAACTTTTTCCCTTTGCGAATTCCAACTCAAAATTCTTTCAGTGTTTTTGGTAAATTATGCATATTTTCCTCGGTAATTTAATACTCCCTTACCTACAGAATTTTCTAACTCCCTCTCACCTGAAATCAAGAATAACTTTTTTGTCATGAACATCTCTTCCTTTCCATGTACAACTCCCAATACTTCCTTTCATCATCGCGATTATGGGCTTTGTATAAACTGAATATTCTCTTCACCCTTCTTCCAATAACTCCAAAAATAAAAAAAAGATCTACAGTTAAATGCCAAAGAGGATTTTCTCTGCTATAATTTGATACTTATTTCATTAGGAATGGCCATGTAGTTTTGTAAATACGAATTGAAGAGCTGATAATCAAATGACCTCATAAAAAAATATTAAATTTTAGTTTTCAGCTGTGTGAGTTACAATCTTTCCTCATATGAGCTGGCCTGTCAGCTCTGGTAATATCCACATTGCAATTCACAAACTTGTTGGTAGATAGCGCTTTGCATCAAAACTAATCTCAACTCTGTACATTCCAATCCCGAATGGCTCGAGGGAAGAAAGAATTCATATAAGCTTCAGTGCGGCACGTTTTTCTCTAATCTTACCTCTCCTGTAATTGCAAGTCAAATAGGTCGGTGGCACTCGTAAGTGGAAGTGAATGTACGCATGTTTACCAATAAGTTCAAATAAAATTTGCGTTGTCTTCCTACTAGAGAATCGCAGCCCAATCTACGAATCAATTCTGTGATACTTTCGTAAGAATTGTAGCAAGCAGTCACGAACCGAACGTCCCTTGTCTGTATTTTCTCTATACTGTCAATCGGATTAGTTGTTTGCATCGATATCCGTCAAGATCTGTTAAATTATTATTCGTATCGATATACCGTTAATAAAGTTCGGGAAAAACCCGGTTTGAACTGGATTTATGTACTGGCTGAAGGAAAACAGGTCGAAGTTATAATGCGACAGTCATTTTAAAGAATTATTTTCTCATATAAAAAAATCACTTTTACTCGCAATGTTTGAGATATAACCATTCTCTATGGTTACATACAGAAATTGGCACAAATGGAACAATTTCGTCATATCAGGCTGCCACGTGATTCCGTCTTTTTAACAGCGATTGTAATGAAATTTGACAGCTGTCTGCAACACATATTTTATTGACAGAAAGCATATTTAAAATACCTCAAGGCTTCTCCCAAACCAACAAAATAAAGAGGACAATATCCAGTGTGACATCATTTAACAGGTAGCTATTCAAAAATACAGTAAATGTTAGTAAAATCTTAATATCTAAACACATAATTATATTATTTAATCTTTCTATTTTTTTATTTTATAAAAAGAATTAAATAATATAAATGCTTATTCTATATATCATTAATTATATAATATAAATTATTTATTTAATATACATTAGTGTTATATTACAATAAAGTTTATTTTACATAACAGTATCTAATATTATATAATATACAATAAATAATTTATATTATAATAAATAACTATATTATTATATATTATTCAGTTAAATAACTTAATATAAATTATTTCTATATAACAATATTCTTTAATCGTTTACACTATAATAAAGTTTATATATATATATATATATATATAATTAAATAATTACCAATAAGTTATTAATATAAAATATTTTTATAAACCTTACAAATAGGATTTTATACATCTAATATATATTATATATAAGTATTTATTATAATATAAATCTTTCTTGAGCTAGTTTATATATTATAATATAATTATATAAAATAAATATATTATTATACTTAACAACAAGAGGTTACCCCAAATTAAAATTCCTTCACCTTATAATATTTAACCTAACTAAAAGTATCTATTAATAAAATTCCATATATTACCTAATTAAAACATTAAAATAAATAAAAAAAATGAGGTGCCTGAATAAAGGATTATCTTGATAGGATAAATAATGTAGGCAACTACCCACATTATATATTTAATAGATTTAAACTATTCCTTTAAGTATCAAAAACTCATGTGATTCATACACCTAAATATAATTAAAAAGATAAGCTAATTTAAAGCTAATAGGTTCATACCCCATCAATAGAGATATTAATTCTCTTCTTTTTAGTTCACAACAACACAGTAAAAATTTGATTCCTTTCATTTTTAGTGAAAGGATTTATATTATCCTTATCCTCCAATTCTTGACTTAGAGTTTGAATGGGTTTAGAAATTAATATACTGTCTATTATTCCGATACTGTCAAGACCAAAAAATTCAGCCATGAACGAAACATCAATTAAATATTTTATTGTTCAGGCTCTAGCATCAACAATGCTTCTAATAACAATTTTATTTATTCAAATTAATAAAATATTTTTTTGAGAAAATAATATAATTATAGTCTTAATAATCTCATCAAGATTATTAATTAAAAAACACTCCGGCATACCACTGGAGTGATTTTGGGAAACCATGAAAACCCACATCTGGATGGCTGCATGGGAATTTGAGCCCATATCCTCTCGAAAGCAAGGCTCTAGTGTTCCCACCCTCCCACTATAGATAAATTTACAAATGAGCCAATCTATAATTGAAAAGGAAAAGTAATACCACAACGAGAAATCAAAAAAGGGAGGCCAATGCTAGTGCTATCCTGCTTTTAACATTGTTCCTACTTTGGCCATCGGTTGTAATTTTACTTCCAAAGTAACACAAATTCACCAACTTCTCCTTTCGCATCTGACCCTATTCTTATATATAATCTGCTATTATTGGTATCATTTCAGCTACATTTCATCACTTTCGTCTTGCTTCGGTTTATATTTAGTCCAAAATATTCCTTCAGTATTATATTCATGACACTTAGTAACTTCTCAATATCCTCAGCCTGTTCTGCTATCAAGACCATGTCATCAGCAAATCGTAGCATACTGATTTTTTCTCCTTGAACACTTATGCCACATGCAAAGTTTTCACTCACTTCCTTTATTGCTTCCTCTGCATACAAGTTAATTATTATTGAGGATAGACTACAACTTTGTCCCACACCCTTTTTAACTGATGCATGCCTCTCATAATTCTCTACTTTTATTGTAGCCATCTGATTCTTAAATAGTTTACAAAGTATTCTTCTATCTCGATATGTCAGACCCGACTTTTTAAAATTTTGTACATCTTGTTCCACTTAACCTTATCAAAAGATTTTTCTAATTCAACAAACGCCATAAAAGTATTTTTGTTTCTTGATCCAGTATTAATCTTAAAGCCAGAATTGCTTACATTGTTCCGCGGTTTTTCCTAAAACAAAATTGATCTTCACCTACTATCTCTTCTACTACCCTTTCCATCTTTCTGTATATTATTCTAGTCAGTAATTTTGAATCATGTGATGTTAGACTTATAGTGCGATAATTTTCACATTTGTCGGCTTGTGCTTTCTTTGCATGTGTGAAGATGATGCTTTTACTTAAATCAGTTGGAATTTCTCCTGTTTCATGACTTTTTGATATCAGATTGAATAATCTTAGGATTCCTTCTTATCCCAGGGATTTCAGAAGTTCTGCAGGAATCTCATCAATTTCAACTGCCTTATTTGATTTCAGTTCATTCAAAGCTCTATCAAACTCTGTCCTCAAAACAATATCGCCTAAGTCACCAATATCGACATCTACTTAGTTTTCGATTACGCTATTGTTCAAGTCATCCGCGTCTTACAGTTTCACAATGTATTCCTACCATCGGTTAGCTCAGTCTTCTGAGCTCAAAGGATGTTTCTCATCGGCAGATGTTTCTGTATCATTTCATCATTTCTCCACAATCTTGTTTGATCTTCCTTTCTCTAGGACCATTTCTTTTTCTACTTCTTCACACTTTTCTTGCAGTCATTTTTCTTATGCTATTTCTCAATAGTTGCCATCTTCCTGCATTATCCTGAGCATTCTTGTGCCTTCTCCTCTGATGCATGTCCTCCAAAATTTCTTCTGTGATTCAACGTTTTTTTTCGGGTGGCTTGTTCCCTAAAGCCTAATGTTTCTTTACCAACTTTCATTGTTTCGGTCTTTAATGTATTCCATTCTTCCTCAGTTGAGGTCCTTTGAGAGTTACTATTACACCCACGTCTACCAGTTATGTTAATTTTTTCTCTCGTGTTGTTTCACTTAATTCACTTAATTCACTTCCAGTCTGGTCTGCTTGTATTGCTTCTTTAGTCTCTTGAATTTCAACCTCCACTTCATAACTATCAGACTATGGAAAGAGTCTATGTCTGCTACCAGGTTTGCTCTACACTCTTAAACTTGATTCCTGATTCCGTGTTTGACCGTGATATAATCTAGCTGATATCTATCTGTATTCCCTGGACGTTTTCAGGTGGATATCCTTCGTGCATGACTCTTAGTGTGCCCGCCACGACTAGAAGTCTACGTATATCTTTCACAAAATTCTAATAATCTGCTTCCTCGCTCATTTCTTTCACCTAGACTAAAACTTCCTACAGTTTTACCTCTTGCAACAACAGTGGTCGCGTAGTACGACTGGCAGGAGAACCTACAATATTTGGCCAACAATTCAAGAGAGATTAAACCTTCGTCACCTAGATCCGTCAACCGGACTTGTTCATTACATCACTGGACACGGGCCATATCCCAGCCTACTACATAAAAGAGGACTAAAAGACACAAACTTGTGTGAGTGTGGGGAAGAGGGTACACCCGAACACATCGTCTGGGATTGCACACAAATGGCAGAAGCCAGAAACGAAGGATTTCATGAACTAAGAAACATGAAAACGGAAGACATACTAAAAAATGAGCAACTTTGGCGCAAACTAGACGAAGTGACGCAGAATATATCAAAACTGCAAAAGGAGAGATTCATGCAAAGTTTAGCGACACCAAGAGGAAGGCCAAGTCAAGCCGACTATGACGTCACAGAGTAACACCCGAGAGCTGCCACAAGCGAATGCGTGTCTAAGCACTCAATCAGCGAATCATATATCGTGCTGAAAACGCAACCAGCTGGTCTGCGGAGAGGAGTGCTTAAACCATATTAAAGACTTTAAATGGACCGTTTCGCAGCAACACCACTGGAGATTCTACCTACAAACAAGAACTTGCTGAAGCAACACGTATAAAAGTATATAGTGTATGTATAAGTTCTTTACTAGTGCTCACATGAACTATAGTCCGATGCATAAAATGTGGTCTGACATTGCAATAACACAAATAATAGATAATAGTTGCAGTCTCGAGCCGCTTCTGAAGTAAAACATTGTTATCTCTTAAAATATGTAAAAATGTTAATAGTTAGTTAAGAGTAAAAGTTGTAAATTATGTAGCCAATAATCATAAAATAGGAATTTGTTCAAATATTGAAAATAACAAATACCGGCAGTAGATGTTAAACTAATCTAGTTCACCTGTGAAACGAACAACCTACTAGCCGGATATTAAAGACTCCTTACTTCTGCAATTACATATATATCATTGAAAATTAGTTCTCACAACCAGTGTTGGAGGTGGCCAGTCTCCCGATGGGCAGCCTTCTCGGTCACTTTGGCTGCCAGAGAGACTGAGAACGTGCGCTATTCCGGGAGATTTGGAATTCGGATTACCGCACCGATACCAATGCTGGAAAATACTTTTTTAGATGGTAGAGTAGTAGATAGTAGTAATAGTTTAGTAATAGTAGTAGTGGTAGACGTACGAAGTGACATAGTGAAATATTAAAAATTCTAACCATAAAGTGGTCAGGAAACTGCAGACACCATACAAAACTAGAAAACTATAATAAATCAATTATGACAAAATGCAGCAAGTTTAGAAAGTTATAATATATGTTAACAGCGGAACAATCGTATGTATCGTGCCAACAAGAAAAGACTGTACAGATATTGCCAAAGCCATACATAACAAAAATTTAAATTATTCATTTTGAAATTATCTGTTGAAATATCAAATGTAAAACTGTTGTGTTAAATTAAGGCTTATTTTAGTTTCTAGATACTAGGCTGTAAAAATGTGTGCTAAATAAAAAAAATATATAAAGTTTTACCTCTTTTCCTTCTCCCACTGCCGCATTCCAAACGCCCATGAGTATTAGATTTTCTTCCCCCTCCCCCTTCACATTCTTCAATTTCAGAGTATATTTCTTCATCATCTTCACGTGAAGTTGGCATATATACGAGGGTGGTCTGAAAAGTTTCCGACCTCAACGTGAAGACGGCAGCACTCGTAAATAAAAGCTAGTGAATTTCGTTGTTTATCTGTTGACAGTTACTCACCAAAGTTTCAGCCATTTTTGACCCGCAGTTGTTATGTAACAATCGTTTTAGTGAGTTGACGTGAGTGTTTTTGTGAAAATGGACAAATCGGGTATCGAGCTGTCATTAAATATTTGTTTTTGAAAGGCAATACGCCTACGCAAATCAAAGATGAGTTGGATTCTGTGTCTGTGGACTCTGCACCATCTCTTACCACAGTGAAATTTTTAAACGTTTAAACGTGGCTGTAAGAGCTTGGGAGACGATGAACGTTCGGGACGTCAGAAAACTGCAACTTCCGACGAAAACATCGCCAAAGTTCACCAATTAGTGCTAGATGACCGCGGAATTAATGTGAGAGAGATAGAAGAGGTTATGAACATTTCAAAAGAACGTGTTTGTTACATATTAAATCAACAGTTTGGTATGAGAAAGCTGTCCGCGCGTTGGGTGGCGCGTTTGCTCACATTAGACCAAAAACTTGTTCGAATGAACATTTCCAACGCTCTGTTGCCGCAGTTTAGGTGCAATAAATCCGAGTTTTGGCGCCGATTAATTACTGTAGAAGAAACTTGGATACACCGGCTCCAAAAAAAGCAAAAAATGTTTTTTCGGCTGGGAAAGTGCTGACAACTGTTTTTTGGGATAGACATGGAGTTATTTTAATCGATTACCCTTAAAAAGGAAAAACCATTACAGGAGCATATTACGCATCAAAACCTGACAAGCTGAAGGAAGAACTTACGGAAAAACGGCCACATTTGCAGAAAAAGAAAATCCTGTTTCACCAAGACGACGCACCGTCTCACACCTCAGCGGTTGCCATGGCGAATATTCACGAATTACGGTTTGAACTGCTTGACCATCCACCTTACTCACCAGATCTAGCCCCAGGCGACTTCTTTTTGTTCCCTCATCTAAAAATTGCGCTCGGAGGAGAGAGATTTTCGTCAAATGAAGAGGCAATCACCTTCGTGAACAATTATTTTGCAGATAAAAACGCTGTGCACTATTTGAACGGGTTACAGAGATGGGAGCATCGCTGGGAGAAGTGTGTAGAATTACAAAGAGACTATGTTGAAAAATGAAAAAAATAAAAAATCAGAAAAAATGTCTTGTATCTTTGTTAGGTCGGAAACTTTTCAGATCATCCTTGTACTTGTACTAACTTGGTTGGGGTGGACTTAATTTCTAACCTCATAAAAATAATCCTGTCACTAAACTGTTCATTATAACTCACCCGTTTCCTTACTCTCTTGTCCATTATAAATCCTACGTCAGTAACTCCACTGACAGCTTTTGTGTTAATTGTTCTGCGTTCCCCAGACCAGAAATTCCGTGCATCCTTCCACTTAATCTCACTAGTCGCAACGACATCTAGCTTAAGTAGTTCCAAATCTCTTTTTAAGTTTTCTAACCTATCTGCCCTGTTCAGACTTCTAACCTTCCACGCTCCGACTCGTGGAATGTTTCTATCCATTCTGATGACTCCTCCCTGAGCTGTCCCCACCTGGAAATCTTATTTGGGGATTATTTTACCTCTGGAATATTTTACTCAGGAAGAATCCATCTGGTATATGTAATTTGAGAGGGTTACGTGGTCTCGGGATACTCTTTCGGTCTTTAATGCAGTGACTTCCTTTTGCCTTCTGCATTCCCATGCCGTTGATCATTTCTGATTCATCCGTCTTTAGGGACCGTTTCCAATCCCAAGGGCAAGAGGGTGCCCTGGACCGCTCCCCGCTCTTCCGCTCTCCTTTCGGAGGCCGTTGGCAAGCAGTGGGTGACTCCTTATACCGGGAATCTTTCAGTCGCCAGTGGAAACAGGGTGCAACACGTGAAGGAGAGGTTGACATTTAGTTGAAAGAGGATAATACTGTATAGTCTGTCCTAAACCTTTACACCCCTTGATGTATATTCGTACACAATCTGTTGATGTGGAACTGTGCATCATCACCAGTCCTGTCAATATTGCCAACTTTCGAATTATAGTGTATGTACCACCGGAACCCACATACGGAGATTCTATTTTGTACGCGATGACTAGATAACTGGGACGTCTTAATTAAAAAATTAGGACTAGATTTTTATTTTAAAGATTACAGTAGAGTGATTTTCGTTCATTTAAGACTACGCTAATTCTCTACAGTACCTTGATTAAATTTTCGTTGTTATGTCGATAGCTAAAGCTAAAGCCTCAGCCACAAACAAGTCAGTCCTGACGTCGCAACGCCCTGTCACTCCGGTTTAGAGTTTTACACACTAATCCGGGTAGTTCGTGGGTAAAACCAAGAAACCGACTCCAGCCTCCTGGGAGAAATCCCGGTAAAACCAAATATGAATACCGGCGTCAGCGTGCAATCTAACGTAATGCAGTACCATTTCCCTTATCAGAGAGAGCTTTTTATCTGCAACAGCAAGCTGTAAATCTCCATTCTCTGTATTCAAATCAAGTACTCGAAGATTAATGAACCTGAGATACAGACTTAACAATGATGGATGTATTTGTTTAGCCGGCAGTGGAAATGGCTCAAGTTATGCTTGGTATTGTTTTTACAAAACGTTTTACAGCAGTATGTTGAAAATCGTTTAATATGAACTCAGGGATTGTGCATTGTAGTAGCCCACAATTGACTCACGACTTCAATAAACATTTTATTAAAATTATTTAACAAAGCAACAATTAATACATGTGTGCCTTATAGCATATCCACTAGCCCCGAATATAAATATTTAGATGTATATATTATAATATTAAAATAAATGTATGAATATGCATTGTGAGCAATTGTATTTATGCTCACGGAAATCACAGACGATACTAAGCATGTAAAAAATGGTAGTATAAGTGATGTTAACATCTATGGTTTTGAGTGTATGCAGAGGTGTGGACTCTGGCCGTGAGCGGGAGTGACTGGTCGTGCGCCAAAGTTGTGGCGGCGATCTAATATTTTGTATTATGCCAGATGAATCAGTGATTGTTTCTTAATATACAGAACGAGTGTATTTTCAATTGTAGTTTTGTGCCTCGTGTAAAAATAAAGTTGTTAAGAGCAGTAATCGGGCTTTAATCAATAAAATAGCAAATTATTGATTGTATGAAGCTAAGACGTCTTATTTGGTTAATAAGAACCTTTTAATCGAACTAAGTAGCTCCTCTGTCCACGTACGTGGGTTGAATGGCGGTATTTAAGGGCCAAACCGTCTAAAAACCTGTGGACTTTAATTACGAAACAATTAGGTAGAAAGATTAATGAGGTTAAGAACGGATTATTATAATTGGCTAACTTAAGAAGAATAATACAAATTATTATAGAGAAGTATTACAGCCTCCAATGTTATAATATTTATTTTAATAAAATGGGCGAGGTAAATACAGTTATTACAATTGCGTACGGGAATGTGCTTGAAAGATTCCGAGATAACATCGTATTATCGTAATGATAAGTATGGGCCAGGTGAATTCTGTGTTTACGAGAAGACGCTCTTTCCTCAGAAGGCGACAACAAAAGGTCCACTGGACAGGGCAGAACCGAGTACAGAGCCATTTGAAGTCGCTTTGAAAAAGGATACTGTGAATTTAATGCAAAAATGGAGACAGCCAATAAGAGACATGAAGTAGGAAAAGGGTTCAAAATCCTTCACCTGTTGGAAACAGTGATGAGGAGATGTACTAGAGAAGTAAGGGAATTGGGGTACAAAACTTTAGTCATACCATTACTTGAATATGGTGGTTCAGTACGGAAAACCACTTTGGGTATCAAATACAGGAGTGGTGCAGAGAAGGGCTACTAGATTTGTCTTTGGAAAACACAATAAGTAAGTAATATGCTGGAGTGGGATTCATTGAAAGATAGAAGGAGGGTGAAGAGTGTTATGGGAGCGTACGAGGCGTATATTGGTGATGAGGTATGGAAAGATATTGGTGGGAGAATTAAGAGAGGTGAGTGGAAAGGTAAAGCTGGCACTTCATTTCAGGCATAAGGGTGTGGGAAAATTTTCTTTCGAGAGAGGAGATCTAGGGGATTGGAATAAGTTACCAAGAGAAGTGAAGAATAATTTACCAAAATCACTGAAGTAGTTTAAAGTTCAAGTTTGTAGTGTACCCACCAGTATGCCTCGGGATTTACTACTATATAAACAGTTTTACTATAATTAGATAAATGACTGTGGGTGGGGTTCTCTTCCGAAGTGGTCCTTCACATGAGTACAAGTCAAATATAATGTATTCAAAAGGAACATCTTGACTTTATTGATCTTTATACACAGAAAGCAAACTTTATTTGATGAAACAATTACTTGAATGGATAAATGGTTGTTCCCTCTCAGGAAGTAGAATTTACAGTTCATAAGTTCTTTAATTTTTAGAGCTCGTTGTGGTCACTTTGTAGATGATTGCGTACGTAGGAGTTATCGTAGTGTTGAACAGCTAAGTCAGAAGAGTCGTGTCGGCAACCCTGGCAGCGTGCAGAGCTGCGTCGTGCCGATGGGCCGTGTTTTCGCCAGGCCCCAGGTAGTCTCGTCAGCTGAGCCGAGGGTGTGACGGGCGTCTGGTGTCTCTCATCTCAAACAGCCGCGTTGTCGGCCTCCCAGGAGGCCCTCAGCATTGCCCGAGCAAAGATGGCTCGCTGCGTCTTGCCGCACCGAAACCAGAGTTCCCTGCGTCCAGTCTACCCCGGTCTTACAACAAGTGTCCGTCCACAGTGCGCAGTACCTTCTTCGTTGACTCCCCTTGGGCGGGCCTTGTCCGCCTTCTAACAAACATAAACAATTTATTAGTAACCAGCGGGAATGAATTCCATTGGCTAGATATAATCCCACCACCAGTATCGTTTTCTTGGTTTGGTAGGTCACCCCCCTCCATATAGCCACAGTCTCTGTCTCCTGATTGGGCTGCACTTCCTAGGCATAAACAGTTTATTGTTGATGAATGTTTCTTTGCCAGCGACGTCTGCAAAGTGTCTGACAGCTCAGCGCTGGAACACTTTATTTTTGGGGTTTGAAAGGAGTCTTTCGTTCGTCGAACATCCAAACAGACCAACTCACAATGGCACACTGTGTCCATTGTTTTAAACAAACCCGCACTATCCGAGAGCCTATCCATCATTTCAGTAAATGAATGACGAACACATTAGGTAATACAAGGGAAGTCTGTTCCTATGGACGTCAACCAGACCACATTAAATTACCTTCTTCATTGCGCACTCCCTTGTCGACGGAATTACAACAATTATCCTATCTAATATTTACAAGTAAGAGCATTAAATATTCATTACGATAAACTTGTCGGTCAAGAACCACATTCAAATCAAATCAAACGAACTTATGGAAATTAAAAACATTATGGCAATAAAACGACTGAATCTAACAGCAACATTTCTTGTTACTAATAAACAATGAGATTTACAGAATGGGTCATCTCAAGTTAGTAGAAGGAAAAAGTAAGTGGGAAGAGGAAAGGAGACAGGTGTGTAGGGAGATTGCCACCGGAAATTGCGTGTCGTCGCAATTTTATCAATTATTATTATTATAAATTCTAAACGATGCTATGACTGATTGAATGTAACGATCTATCTTTGAAGGTGGAATGCGAAGCAATGGATGCTTAAAGGAGGATCATTCTGTGTACAGTCAGCGAAGTGAATCATTCATCAAAGATTATAGGAAAGGGTTTTTCCCCTTAAATTATTATTGTTCCAGAGTGAGTCTACGGGTTCAGGAGTGTAATGATCAAAGTTGAATCATTAAACGTTTGACTCATTATATAATTTTCATACAAGAATAAGCTCTAATTGTGATGCAAGATAATATTTTGTAGTTACGAAGGTCATGAAAGGAATATTTTGTATGTGTTTTACGAGCACGAAGCCGATTATTTTCAGGTGAGTTAGTGGGACGGTGAAAGTGCGACATAGGTAGTTGTTCGGACACTTAACAAAGACAGGATCGAACTAGGCTCTTAATAGCAAAATGTTTTGCCAGCGGGGAGTATGGGGTGACTGATTGAGGCATGCTTGTATAGGCGTAATTTGAACAGGAGGGCATTAGTCGCGGGGAGATGAGGTGTTTTGGTTACTACGAAACACCGACAGCTAAACGACAGTTTGCAAAGAAGTGAATCGAGCGGCCAGACTTCTTAGTACTATGAGCAACGCGGTTGATGTAGCCTTTAATGGCTTTTTTTCTTTCTGTTTCTTGTTCAGCCAGTGGCCTGCTCCTGGAAGGAGGGATTGGGACTCAAGCCGAGTCTGTTGGTTTACACGCACAGCCTGACAGGAGCTGTACATACAGCTTGAGCTGAGCTGATTGCTTGCTGTCCACATGAGATATTATAGATATCGGGAGCCGCCACACATATACAGTACTGTTATGTTCAAGTGTGTGTTGATGGGAGTTCATCCTTCTGTATAGCCTCACTTGAGTAATTGTAGAGCCGCCTGTTAACAGGAGAAGCTGTGATGTTGAGTGGAAACAAACTGTGATAAATACCGCATAAAAACTCGTCAATTGCATTGCACTTCAGTTTTGGACCAGACCTGAAACGCTCTGACAGGGGAACCTGTATTGATTTAAAAGTTTTTCAGTTGCTATCATCAAAGTGAACTTTAAAAATGGTAGCTGAGCTGGCATCCTACCTAACTAAAATCATGTATATTTAATATAAGTATCGTAAACCATTAATGTCAAGGATTATAAATATATTTAATAAATGTGTCTTTTACAATAACCGATTAATCGTGAAACATTAAACTTTGCTAATTGTAAAATGCAAAGATATTCCCTCTAGATCATTGATTCTAAAATCATAATTTAATAACTAATAATTTACTTCTCCCCAAGCCAAAACATTTTTTACCTTTTTTTATTTAATATTTCAGGAGATCATCCTTTCCGTACTGATTTGGAGACTAGTGTTAGTTTTGCTATGCAGACAGGACTTTCGCTGAGGTTTTACATTCTGCTGACAGTCTATCTTTCCAATCTGAAAATTGTTTAACAATCAATGATTATGATTAGCATTTCTCAAGTTCTAATGTAGGGCAAGGATTAACGGAATATCTACAACATATTATAAACTGTCACATATGTTCATCTTTCTGTTTTCTGTGAGACCAAATTCATACTGTGAGTGTAATCAAGTACAAATTGCTATAATACTTAAACTTTTTCTTTCTTTCGTGGATCATTTTATTTGTGACTGTACTTTCTTCCAGCATTTCTATTAATTGTGTATATTTTGATCAATGCTGCATGCGTTATTATTCACTAGATTAATAAATAAATTATGCAATAGGTAATTGTTATAAAAATATTGTTTATAAATGGTTATAGCGTCTGGAACCGAATTACAAGTCAATTGTTAAATTTCAGTCTACCCACCAACAATTTTTAATGAACACTGTCTGCATGACAATTAACATAAGGCTATCGAAATATCGAAGATCTTTGTCGGATGCTTTCTCGAATGTGGTGGAGTAGTATGCCATCCATATAATCGGTATCAGATACAGCAATTGCAGAGGGTGCAAAAGATACCAATTAGATTTGTTTGTAGATTTCCCTAGAACACAGTCAGTAACTGAAACGATAATGTAATTGGATTGGATTGATAGGAGGAGGTGGGTGAAGAGAGTGATGGCTGTGTATAAGGTATACTTCTGTCTTGAGCAACAACGAGGAGTATTTTGGGGAAGGTAAAAGGCGGCAATGACGATAAAGAATGAATTGATATCCGGAGTAAAGAAATGTTTCTGGGTGTACGGTAGTGCACCCGCCAAGTCGAGTTAACGGGGGCACTGACTACCCTTTTCTCTAAGCGATTCGGACCATTTTTGAATCTCAGTTTTTTCGGTCGTATTCATGGCTGTTACGTCATGATTTTTACTGAAAAGGAAGTTGTAATACATACTTGTCAAATTCGAAAAAGTGCAATGGAAATCTTGGCTTTTGTGTATTTGTAAGTTTATATAGGTTTACTTAAAACATGGCATGCGCAATGGCCAAGTCACCAGAATTTTATTTTATTCAAAAAATCTTTATATTTCACAAAGTGAAGTGAATACAGACTGTAAAGCTTAGAATTGATTCGGAAGATGATCTCATAACTTTTGTCACTACACTGGCACGAGACTTGGCCTGTTTTTACAAGAATTGTTTTTCTGGGATAAGTTTTACTTTGTGGGTAAGTGTATTGTCACCTTTTTGATGGAGTCGACGTATTGAACGACTGATAAATCTGTGGATAAAATCACGAGGTCACCCCCCTGAAAAAATTTCCACATGCTGTTGCTAACTGGTTTCTTTCTGCAGACATAAACAAACAGAGATACTGATTTACAACTGGTGATTAAAAAAATACTCTTCTATCACAATGTACTTTTAAGCTGTGATCTTAACCTCTCCTCGCGTCCCATAATTCGATCCGGTTTATGAGGTGTTATTTCACAAGTGTTAATCTGAAACTAAACTCGATGAGAAGGTAATCTCTTAAAATGACATGCATAAGTAAGAAAGAATAACAGTTTTAGGATTGTGAAAGGTATATACTTGTGGCAGCTTGAAACTCCCTATCAACGATCACTTCTTATGACACCTCTCAACAAGAAACTCTTAATCGGATGATTGTTCTCGGGTTCTACCCCTCGTAAAACTGTCACCAATTAGTAAAATCAACTCGAGTTACACTACTATTTGTGAAAATTGCAACAAGGAGACTTGTGATTACAACGAAATTTGTTTCTCAAATTAGGCACATGACAATAGACCAATGATCAGAATAACATAACTGTATATGTACTTTGGCGTGAGAATTGAGTACTATGTTAAGCTGCTACGTGTTGCAACTGGAGCCTCTAACTATCGTGGAACTGAATCAAGGAGAACCTGGATATGCTGCCAGGGAACACACAGCCACGCGGTTTGTTTTTGCGCGTCCACAAAGCATCGACAGCGGTTGCAGGAGGACCAGAACGAACGCTCTAGCTGCCGATCAACAATATCCCAGAGAAGTTAGCTGAGTCAGTTGTCATGCCAACGTGCAGGCCAGGAAAGCAGTGGTGCCCGTCGTTCTGCGAAGAAGGCTTGCGCATTCCTCGCCACATGTGGCCGGGCATTGAAACACGATATATAGAGTTGCCTGCAGGACGGTAGTGACTCTGGATCTAAAATTTCAATGATTTAGTGGCTGCCGCTCAGATCGCCCTCAATACGTAAGGCCTCGTATCCACTTGAGCACGCTCAGGCGAATGAGCCGCTCAGTGAAGCGAGCGGCTCAAGTGTGGACGCCTGAGCACGCTCGCAACGAACGACAGCGAGCGCGCTCGGCGCGAGCCGATCGGTTGTCAGTATTTTGGAATGCTCAAAGGCGAGCCAGTGTTTGTTCGGCGCTCAGTGTGGACGGTATTTGGCGGTTTCTACAATGAGCCGAGCACGTGAGACAATGAAACTTGCTTAACTCTAATTGATGCGTATGAATCAAAGAGGGTGTTATGGGATAGCTCCAGTATTATAATCAAACTAAAAAATAAGGTGCATGGCGTGAAATCAGCGAGATATTAAACTTTAGTATTGATGATGTAAAGAAAAAAATAAAAAGCCAGCTAGGGCCATTCAGGCGAAAACGATCAAAACATAAGAGAACTTCTATAACGGGAAGTGGCAAGTCTTTTTTAATAGTATTTCTCACAGCTGAACGGATTTTGATTGAATTTGGTGTTACGAAATTCAGATCCTAAGTACCTAAAATCATATTGATTTTGTTCCAGACAATATAATTGTTTTACCAATTTTATATAAAAATTGAAATCAATACCATAATTTAAAAAAAACATAAAAATAACCTTTAAATCTATATTTGTAAACATAAATTAAAAATAGGTGCCAGCTTTCACATAATTTTGGAGTGACTCAATAGTGCCATCACAGACTACCCGTACTAAACGGATGATGCTTTGTTTATATACTTTGAACATAGACTGCAGGCTTGAGTAGGGACTTCCTGACGCTAGGAATCTTAAAGTTATTATAAATTTTATCTTATGGTGGGATCGCCTCACGCATAGGCGTATCGTGCATTTTAATATGAGGTCCAACTAATGACAGCAAATGTTCGAAATCGATCTCGTAAAGTTTTGAAATAGCTCATTGTCTCCTTCTAAAGTCAATTCGCGAATTAAATTATTAAGATAATTTCTTCGCTGACGATGACTTTCACTAATCCATCAACTTGGTAATTTTCTTCTCTGTTTTGACATCGTATGGATAATAATAAAGGCCGCAGCTACGCGTGACGACACGTCAATAGCCGAGCGTTTTCTGAGCACTGAAACCAGGCTCGTTCGACCAAAATTTCCTTTTCCTTGAGCACGCTCAAACGAGCGCGCTCAAATGAATGAGCCGCTCATTCGCCTGAGTGTGCTCAAGTGGATACGAGGCTTAAGAGGCATGGTTGCATGTTTTTGCCAATAGCGTGCCAAACCATCACACGTGACTTTTGTCCGTTATGCCGCTCAACAATTCGGTCTGCCCGATTGCGTTTACGGTAGCAGCGGCCATCACCCGTCGGATGATACTACATTCTGCCACTCAGCACGCCATTGCCGGTGTTCACACCCTTTTGCAGTCCGAAACTTTGATGTTTTCTGGTCAGAGGAAGCCGACGAAATGGCAAGCGAGCTACCAGTCCAGCCGTCAGCAGAGGGCGTCGAACCAGTGACACAGACATGTCCGTACCTGTTACAGTACTCTAACGTCGGCCAAACGTTATGGACGAAGCTGCTATGTCGGTTATGTCAATGCTGACAAGATGGCGGTCATCCCGCAAACTGTATAGTCCAGTACCCGCTCGTCGCTGTGCAGGAACCTATTATATCCACTGGTTCCAAACAAGCATCGCTGTCGTCGCAGTGAGCCTCAATGTTACGATACGACACATCCGGTCCCGAGAGACCAATCATTCTGCCACGTTCAAAACATGCTGATGTAGAGTCCTTTGACGTCGACGAGGCATACCGGCACTTACTTGCACGTTTCCACTTCGATTGACGGCTCTACACCAATTGAGCGTGGTGTAACATTGATCTATCCGGTCACACAAAAGATGGCGCTGCTAATCCTACGTGCACGCCATTTCACTGTTTATGCTTTCACTGTTCTACATATCCTCCGATTTTGGAGTGACTCAGACCATCCCTTCATGGTATTGCAATTTTCACAAACAGTAGTGTAGATATAGTTGCATTTTGTTTTATCGATCTCTCTTCAATAAAATCAAATGTGTGAAAATCTGTGAAAAACTCAAAGAATTTCGTGTTTATGAAAAATCACGTTTCTTTGTTGAGGTAAAATTAGTTTAGTATACTTATAAATATTAAACTCCATAGGTTTTTAATTTCCTTGTCTCTCTTTCAATTCTATTATTTTGAATCCATATTTTTTTCATTACTTTACAAAACTTTGTTTACTTTTAGATGGAAGGTGAGGGAGAAAGCTATGATAGATTGCAAATTTTTGTAAGACTGATAAAATTGCGGTAATACAAAAAAATGTTGTAATTATATCAAAGTCTTCAGGAGTTTAAACAAGAACGATATTTTCAACAATATTTGAACAATACTTAAAAATGATATTGCATGCTATACTCAAACTTGTGGTGTAAATGATTCGAAGATAGGTTGTGAAGCTAATTGTTTAAATTGTTCTTCATCCTATCACACGTCTTAAATCTTACTAGGGTAGTGAGTATTTTATCGAGTCCCTGCATTTCCTTCAGATGACTCTTTTTCTTAACCATGGCAAGAGAGATTTTAGTCCTTTAACTGAGTGTATCCAGATATACTACTTCAGGCGAATTGGATGACAGTTAATAATAAATTCAATTAACAGTAAATTATAGCCTTTTATTAAATGCTGCGTCCAAAGCGACACGTTCTCAAACACCCCAACCGAGCGTGGTGGGTGAGCGGTAATACTCTGGCCTCGCATTCGGGAGGACGCGGGTTCGAATTCCCGTCCCGCCATCCAGTTTTAAGTTTTCCATGGTTTCTTAAAATCACTCCTGGTGAAAGCTGGGGTCGTTCCTTCAAAAGGCCATGGCGAATTCCTTCCAGTTAAAAAAAAATCTCCGCCTCAGTAGAGCTTTTCAATAACGGAACAAATACAGACAATTGGGACTTAGTGAAAATTCACGATTTTATTAATTTTCGTACATAACCGAACTGTCGTTCATTGTGTCAGGGGACATCATACCGACTCTCTTTTTAACCGACTGGGTGTCAATCTGCTCACATCTGGCAAGCGCCTAATGTATGTACAGTACATTATCCGTGTGAATGTTCGATAAGTCGAATTGACGCACAGTTTTTTCTGTTATACTCCACCGAGGGTGGTTTCTCTAGGATCTGACTCGGCCGAATGAACAAATGTTTTCAATCACAAACTGTTCGAACTCCGTTAAATTTCCAAACTAAATAAATAATTACGCATCCAAATTTCCTATATAAATACAACATATTCACGCTAAATTAATGTACAAGATTTAATGGCTAAACAAAGTTAATTTCTACACAGGTAAGAGTATTGTGGCGTTACAACCCTGATTATACTTCAGTATGCATAAAATCTACTGAACGGAATTCTGAGTTATTTACTGTGGCCATTTAGGCAAAATTTAATGATGCAGAATTGATTGCTATGTGCCACGAGTGGAATAATTTTTTCCCTATGAATTAAAACGAGGAATAACTATAGCTTTTTTCTCCTGTTAGTGTCAAATAACGAGAGGGAGAGAAAAATGCCTCAAGTAAATATGAGGGGAACTTGACAAAAACTATCAGGGATGTCAGAGATTCTCAGTTGTAACGAAAATTAACTGCGAACAAAATCTTGAAACTTAATGGAAATCGCATTTCCATTTTAGCCGGACCAAATCCGACAAGATTGGAAGACCAACGTCATTGAAACGTTGACCTATTCGTACTACTGTATCTAGAACCTAAGGCGTTGATGCAGATACGATGAAAACCTTTTCCCGAGATAGCTAATCGATAACATGGATCTACATCACGAATACTCACTACTGCACATCTCTTTCACCAATAATGAACCGTGGTCCTCATCCATTAGCCATTAGACACTGCTTCGTGTAACATTTTACTTCTCTTGTTTTTTTACCGGATTTTACGAGTCGGGGTTGAAGTTATTAGAGCCGGTAAAGATGAGAAGGAATGATCAGGAAGGAATTCATGACCGTTCGATGGAATCATCCCACCTGGAGTGATGTCAGGACAGGGATCTGAACTCACCTCTTCCCTAATGTCAAATCCGAGCGTCAGGGAGCGTCCATAAACTACGTAGCTCCATTTTGGCCTCTGTTAACCTACTCTCCCTCCACGTAGCAGTGCGTGGCTTTTGCCTCAACGGCTCCCTCCTTTTCCCCCGCGTAGCTTTTTCCCCTTTGTCAGACTTTCCTAAATTACAAACGAAGATAATTAAATGGCTAAAATAAATATCCACATGCTGTTGTGTGTTCTGTATCTTATGTAACTGTGACAAGAGATGTGAATGAAATGCTACGAGGCTCGGCTCCGTATAACCTCTCCTCCCCCCCCCCCCCACTCCCCTCTCCTCGTATCCCAGGATAGTTTTCCAGCCAACTGCTCTCTCCTTAGGCCTACCCACGTATTTTATGGACGCTCCCTTACCTCTCTCCACCCGACTCAGTTCTTCTTTGTGATTTTATCCGTAGACAGCACATACAATGCTTGTCGATAAAACTACTTGCCCATACACCGCGCTGAGGAACATTTGCGGGTCACGCGGGAATTGTACGAGAGATACAGAAGAAGAAGCAGGCAGATAAGGAGAGGTGTTTATCCTGAAAATGACTACTTTTCAAAAAGTTCAGTAAAAGAAGTGGAAATACTGACAAGTTTGTGTTATTTTGTTCGTTAATGAAACAGGGCTGTCTCAAATTTCTTCGATACTCCGTGTTTGGCATTTTTTTAATTTTTTTTACGTATGTTTTATTACGATAAACAGCAGTCTAAAAATTGAGTTGATTAATTAATTAATTAATAATCTCTAGATTTCGATTTCGAATTCTGGTCATCACTGAACTTTTCATGGTGTCTTAGTTCGATCTTTTCTTTTGAACAATTAGCATTGTATATACGAATAATACACATTTTGGTTGCCCCTGATGTTCATTGCGCGGAAAGATGAAATCTCTCACCGCTTCTTCAGGCCACTTTTCTTTTTTTTTTTTTTTTTACTCTTTTTAACATCGAGGTCTTTAGAGACGGGAAAGGATGGGGGGCAAGGAATGGGAAGGAATTCGGCCATGGCCTTTTTTGAAGGAAGCATCCCGGCATTTGCCTGGAGTGATTTGGGGAAACCATGGAAAACCCAAATCTGGATGCCCGGACGGGGATTCGAACCGCCGTCCTCCCGAATGCGAGGCGAGAATCTTCAGGCCACGTGAGTACACTTATCACTGCAGGGGCAAACAGGGACGCTCACTAGCCATCCACCAAAGGAAATACTGACGAAGGAGAGACGTGCGAGTGAGCGTGTCTTCATATCTATACAGCTGTAATAGGCAGTGTCGCAGACGCCAAGTAAATATTAGCAGAGTATGAATCATGGCATCATATGAGCGCAGGACTACGCCTCGGTAAATAAAACATGGTGTTAAAAGCTACGCCCCGTATTATCAAACTAGAGGCAAAGTTTTATGCTAAGGTCACTCACACTATTCGAATCTGTGCAGATTGCATGCAGAGAAGTGTTTAATGGTCGTCAAGAGGGTTCTTCTTACAGCCAAATCTTTCTCAACGTTTTTGGACTCTTACATATGAAATGTGCCTTATAAACTTTACATATAAATTTATATAACAGCACACGTATTGGGTGTTTGTATATATACATATATTTGCAAAGTATTTCATGCATCTCTTAATGTTTCAACTCTCAATAAACAACATTACATGAGACGGCAATCTGTTATAATATTCCTCTATATCAGTAACTACGTACTAATACAAAAAATCTCACCCTATGGCTGTTTTTAATATTTTGTATCCACAGCAAGACGGAGCCTTATGACTGTGGGTTAACTGTCTGTCCGTTATAAGTGTCATATTTCATATTTGTATGTGTCACGTATTTCGGTGACCAAAAATAGAATATCACATTATGTCTGTTCTATTGCACCTGCCCCGTTTGCTCAGGTTGTTGCGTGATGGCGCCTCCCACATTTAGTTGGTTCGAGTCTGTAAAGCCAGCCACACACAGACCGGGCGGGGCAAGGCGGGGCGGGGCGCGACGAGTCGCCTGACTTGCCCTGTCGCGCTGCTGTCACACACAGAACGAGGCGGGGCACGACAAGTCAAACATTTAGCAAATTTTCTTCATTGCTCCAGTCACCTGTCAGTGACTCAGTGGGAGCATACTGGTGTGTAGTGCATCATTTTGAAATGGATGAAGATGAGGAGACCGTTTTGTTAATTTGGAACTATCTGCAGCTCTTGGACCACAATGTTAACAACAGAGAGATGTAGGTACACCAAAAAGAATATAGGAAGTTTTATTTCTGAGCTTCGAGCCGAACGCAGACAAGTTTTTTAATTATTGTCGCATGTCAATTTCGACATTCGACTTTGTACTTGAGAGCATTCGGAGCAGAATAGAAAAGCAAAATACCAACTTGACCCTCTTTTTCCTGACCATTAGTTATTCAACCATATAATAACACTGTATAGTCATATAAATTTTAAATCTTACAGTCATACATGGCACACATACAAATCAGTCGAATATTCGAAACACAACACAACCACGTGTTCAACACAACCAGACCGCGAGATAGTGGAGCCCGGGGAGGGAGGGTGGGTCCCGTGACAGCGCATGCGCAGAACGTTCTGCCCGGCAGCGACTTGCCCCGGGGCATAATTTGTTTCAGCTTCGCATTTTGCCCCGGGGCGTCTTTTCGACGTGCCCTGCCCCGCCCGGTCCTGTGTGTGATGCTCCATAGGCACCCGTGCGTTTCCCGTCGCACAAGACGCCCCGGGGCAAAATGCCCTGCACCGTCCGGTTCTGTGTGTGGCCGGCCTAACATTATCATTAAACCCCAGTCATTTTTATTATTAATTTATTATTCTTATTATTAATTTTGAGTTATCATAAGGTCCCCTAATAATTGTATTAATGATTGCATCTTGATATGTAATATTGTTGGATTTCCGTAGATTGTAGTTTGTTTAGTAACCTGAGTAGCATAGTGTTGTCATTATTTAAATATAACGATCTTTGACGCTGGCCAGCACATCTGTGCGGGCTGCGATTGTTGATTGGGCGGCTGCATTGTAGCATGACAGTGTGTGTGTTATTATATTGTCTCTGGTGTGTGTGTCGCGACGCTTGGAGAAGGTTGTATGCCGCGAGTTCATGCGTTCTGCCCACAATCTAAAATAGCTCGTGAAATGTACGGGAAAGTTGTTTCAATGTAAAAGAAGTGTATTTAAAGTTGAGTCAATAAACTTTATTAATTAAATTGAATAATATTTCGACCAGAACAGTGAGTTTTTAATTTCTAGACCTTGTAACGACAATTTTCAATTTTTTTTGTGGTTATATTGTTACTATCCGTGCTAACGTCTTGTTTGTGTTGAAAGAGGAGAATTTGGGCCGTTTTCGTATACCATAAACATCACGCCGTAATCCACTAATGGATTGGATAGCTCCTTCCCAGGATAATTGGTAGCTTACAAGTCCTTGTGATGAGGAAATTTTTATCACCGGAATTTCGCCGACCGGCTGGGAAGACACATTCAACTACGGCGCAAAAATACCATAAATGAAATTGTGCAGCGAATTATAAAGCAAATGGCTTCTTCGCCGGCCTCGGTAGAGTAGGGGCTAGAATGCTAGCTCCTCGTACCGATGGCCGCCGGTTCGAGTCCGGCCGAGGGCATGGGCGTTTAGGTTAAGTTTGTGTTGTGTGTGTCCTATGTTGTCCTACAAATTGAGCGTTCACATTAAAAGTTGGAAAGATTCATTAACATTGACGATATATAAAATACATTGAGTGCTGGCTGAATGGCTACAGGTCGATTGCCAAATATATAAAATTAAAAAAAAAGGCTTCTTCGGAAATTCTTTGTCTGAAAATGTATGATCACTCAAAAGAAGTATGCAATATCGTGCAAAAAAACGTTTCACAATATTTGTCGATCTGAGGTGCCATTAATAAAAAAAACGCATGCATTTCGCAACATATTTACAGGCAGTATCATAGACAAAAAAATATTTTGTTTGCCAGCAGGCTCAATGGGCAATAATTTAATCCCATAATTTCATTAATAAATCGAGTATGTCACACATCTCTAGAAAACACGAAATTGTATCAAAATAACCGAAATGCTTATCATTTGACCGCTTCTCGCGACAATGATGCTACAGAAAGCACCACACGAGACAAAATTAGAAATGAATGAAGTCACATATTACATCAGTGTCCTTTTATATGAGAGTACGAATGATGCAAGTTGGCTTGACTAGGTGACTTGTTTGTTCCCTTTTATGTTATTTAGGTAATTGCCGCTTTGAATGAATCCGCCTCTTGTTATCAATAAATATTTCATCTCCCTGTCATGTTACTTGTAACGAACAGTGGTTCGGGAAAGGTCAACACATTAGGCCACTGCCAAATATAGAAAAATCTTCAAATCCAGAGGGACGCTCATAACTCATAAGTCATAAGTGAGCGAGAATTGAAACTAAAATGCAAAGGGATGCTAACATAAGATGAAATTAATAGATGTATCACGGAAACTGAGTTACAAGTTTTCATCCGGCCCTTCATTGTATATCGTTGAACACCTCTACTAAAAAAATAATAATAATGTTTCGTATGTTAAATCTACAAATAAATAATCCGAACTAATTGGGACCGATGGTGGTTCGGATTATCTATTTGTTCCGATTTTCGATTTGTATAGTTTCGTTTTATATAGTTTTTAATTTGCGTTTAAAATTACATTAGGTACACAATAATTTTACATATATAAAGCAAAATAAGTCTCTTATTTTCTCCTTCTTCCTTTTAGGATATGAACATGATGCCATTATAGGTGTATAATTTTGTTACAAGATACTAAAGCCAACAGAACTCACCACCACAGTAAATCAACAACAAAGACTCACGACGAATACGGGGGTTTCAGATTTCCAAAATAAACTGAAAAGTACCGCGACACATTGAAAGAATTAATGTCGCCACGCTGTTATAGCATTCAGCATCAAATCCAGTGTCTGTATGATCACGAGGATATTGCGTCGATAATATAATAACAAACGCAAGTTGTAAAACTCATTTTAACTTTGTTAGTAGAATTTCCGAACGAAACGTGTGCAAAGGTGTACAGTACTGTAAATCTGTAAATACAAACAAAGTTGACGCTAATGTAAAATAGTGCGAAATTCGTAAACCAAAATTTTAAAAATAAAAACGTTGTTCGGATAATTGACGTTCTACTGTAACATTGAAATTAGTTTCCATCAATTATATGGCTTCTCACTAAATCACATTCCAGATAGTTTTTATGTCTCTGAGAAGCTGTTTTAACTATTGCAATTACAATAAACTATTATACTTTGATTGTTATCGGCTGTCGATTATTGTGATGCTTATTATGTTTATCAGAAGTGTGTACAAAGGAGGGAAACTACATTTGTTTGCGGAAATTTTCTAATGTCAGCTTCAAAGAGAAATTTTCGACATCATCAGGAACCAAATCCCGCTATCCAGCTTCTAGACAGTCGCTTCGGCAACTAAGACAGTACCGAGAGTGGTGGTGTATAGGTTAGCGTTCTGGCCTCGCATTCGGGAGGATGGCGGTTCGAATCCCCGTCCGGGCATCCAGATTTGGGTTTTCCATGGTTTCCCAAATCACTCCAGGCAAATGCCGGCCGAATTCCTTCCCATTCCTTGCCCCCCTCCCCATCCTTTCCCGTCTCTAAAGACCTCGCTGTTAAGAGACGTTAAGCAGTAAAAAAAAAAAAAAAAAAAAAAAAAAAAAAACCTAAGACAGTAACTGCAGAATCCTATATTATCCTGGAAAAGATCTGTAAATTGTAGTCTTGATACCAATGATTACACAACTCAAAAGACACTGTTATTATCTTGTCTCATTACAAATCGCATGCGTGTAGAAAAAAGAAAAAGATATTTTCGTGTGTAATGAATCTTTACGTAATGATGCATAGTCTTTCCCGCGCCAATTGCACTTTCAGTTGCATTATGGAAACGTAGAGTACGTGTGACTCATTGAGGGGTGTGAGCTGTGTTGACATAGTGATACACGTAACGCTCTTAAACAGAAGTTTCATCATCGAGATAGTGGTGCTGTAACAGACGCTCAGGTACTGAGACACCCACCGTAATAAGTTTGAATTATTGCAGTCATCGAGGTTATCGCTCAGGCCACGTCTATTTGCCTGCTTACAAGATAATATCCTGAGAGCATGCTGAAACTCACGTAGCCTGCTTCCTAAAACTGAACTGCTGGCGCCAACCGGATGTGGATTCTTCCGCGGGGAGACAGCTACGCAGGAAGTCCCAGACACTCATTACTACCGCTGCTGATATTCCAACCACGTCATACGACTCCAAGTGGACCATTTTTTCAAAACAGTGTGGGAAAAAGATTAAGAGATTTGAATGGAAGTTAAAGTTTTTGAGCACGCTGATTATAAACATCTGTGTTATCTTTTTCGGTGAATTCGACACTTTTCGCATTATATGAACTTTACTCTATCTAAACTCTCCAACCTGCCTATTTGTATCATATATATTATTTCTATAACGTATTTTTTTGTCACAAGCCTATATCTTCCTTCATACTTAACCAAAATCAATGAATGAGGTATCATTTTAAAGCATATGGTCTCCACTTTGGTTAAATCGTATTTTAAGCAAGAAAGTTTTCGGAATTCGACCCTTAAAGGGCAAAAATGTAAATTTTTCTAAAATGCTGTTTTCTGTGTTACGAGTCAGTTATCTCCCTGGATACCTATCTGAAACCGTTTTATGAAGCATCGTTTTAAAGATTAAGATCTCCGCTTCACTGACGTCATATATTAAGCCAGAAATTTTTCGGAATTCGACCCTTAAAGGGCAAAAGTATCAATATTTTTGCAATGCGTTTTTGTGTCACGAGCGATTTATCTCCCTTAATATCTAACCGATATAGATAAATGAGGTATCATATTAAATAATAAGGTCTCCGCCATGGTAACATTATATTTTAAGAAAGGAATTTTTCGTAATTCGACCCTTATAGGGCAAAAATGTCACTTTTTCTAAAATGCGTGTTTTTTATCTCGAGCCATTTATCTCCCTCGATATCTAACCAAAATCGATAAATGAGGTAGGAATATGAGGAGTAATGTCTCAGTTTTGTGAAATCATATTTTAAGAAATAATTGTTTTGGAATTCAACCATTAAAGGGAAAAAGTATAAATTTTTCTATAACGCATTTTTGTGTCACGAGCGATTTATCTCCCTTATTATCTAACCGATATAGATAAATGAGGTATCATATTAAATAATAAGGTCTCCGCCATGGTAACATTATATTTTAAGAAAGGAGTTTTTCGTAATTCGACCCTTAAAGGGCAAAAATGTTAATTTTTCTAAAATTCATTTTTTGTGTCTTAAGCAATTTATCTCATTGGATATCTAACCAAAATCGAAAAATCAAGTAAGATTATGAGGAGTAATGTCTCAGATTTGGTGACATCATATTTTAAGAAAGAATGTTTTTGGAATTCCACCCCTAAAATGGAAAAAGTATAAATGCTTCTATAACGCATTTTTGTGTCACGTGCGATTTATCTCACTTGATATCCAACCGATATAGATAAATGAGGTATCATACTAAAGATTAAGGTCTCCGCCGTGGTAACATTATAATTTAAGATATGAATTTTTCGTAATTCGACCCTTAAATGGCAAAAATGACAATTTTTCTAAAATCTGTTTTTTGTGTCTCTATCCATTTATCTCCCTGTATATACAACCAAAATCGATAAATGAAGTAGGAGTATGAAGAGTAATGACTCAGCTTTAGTGACATCATATTCAACCTCACTTTTCACCGATTTTTTTTTCGCGAAATTTTCGCATTGGTCGTCTAGTTATATTTTATTACGATAGTGAGGTATATTGACTTTGTGGCTTACTTTCGTGGGAATGAAAATGTGTGTTGTTCGATTCTAGTTATGCGCGGAAATTTTAAAAGCGGTTATCTTCACCTGCTCTCTTCCAACATTTGTCTCGTACGTCTAAAGTATGTGACGAATAATCTGTTGTTTGGATCCTACTATAAACTGGAAGTCCCTCAGGAAAGGAATTGGCCGTCTTAAGTCTGACACACTGTATTAGAACATGTTTTTTTTTCGGCAGGATCTTACAACCCTTAGGGTTTTAGACTAAGTTTTATTTCAATTTTAGGGTTCTTCGTTCACGTCTGTATGGTATGGAGAAATATAATCAAAGTCTATTAAATCCTACGTTCTTATCATCAACTGAAAGTGTTATAACAATTCGATAAAGAGATTTTATTTTTAGAAAAGTTGTGATCTCCCACTATATTTATAACAATTTAATGTTAACTTGAATGAAAATTATGTAGATAAGTTTGTTCCTTGTTTAATAAACTCATCTCATGGATTAGATCTAAATTCATTTGTATATTTTATAATATTTTCAAAGATCTTGTTTGGATTTTTGTATGTTGTTGCATAGTGACTTTCCGTAATTCACGCTGATTTCTGGTTGACACTACTTCTCATTGTTCTAGGCTGGCTGTGGAACGCTATACTGCTCTTAGCTAAGGAATCTGCCAGCGTGTTTTTTTTTTTTTTTTTTTTTCCTAAAATTTTAAAACTAAATCCAGTGATTTAGTCGTCAGGAAGATTGTATTGTCATCCAGTAAGCCTTATTATGATAACATTTCTGTTAAAAAAAATTAAAAGATGGAAAATAAGACAGCGAAAATAACATGAGATAGCTGCATGCGTTAGGCAATCACGGATAATTTCTTTCTATAGTTTAGTGGAATAGAAATAACATTATCACTAATATACAGGTGGAGGAAGCGGATACTTTAATTTAATTTAATTGCAATGGAGCACACGCTCCGGTGGCAATTTCCCTACACACCCAACTTCCCCCTATCCTACACTCATCTACACTTGCCCTCTACAAATTTTAACTTTAAATTCCTTTAACGTTTTAGGTAGGTTATTCATCATTCCCCTTGGTAACTCATTCCAATCCCTGACACCTTTACCTAAAAAAGAAAATCTTCCCACACCCTTGTGCCTGAAATCGAGTGCCAGCTTGTGGTCATGGTCATCTTTTCCCTTCCATGAACTACTTTTCATACCTATTGCAATATCTTTCCATGCCTCATCGCCAGTATACGCCCTGTACACTCCCATGACCCTCCTCATCCTCCTCATGTCTTGCAATGAATCCCATTCCAGCTCCTTTATTATATCTGTCACTGATTGCATTCTGCGATAATTTCCAGAAACAAATATAGCAGCCCTTCTTTGCACCTTCTCCAACTCCTGTATTTGATACTCAAAATGTGGGTCCCATACTACACTACCATATTCGAGCAATCGTCTTACCAAAGTTTTGTAACCCAATTCCTTTACTTATCCCATGCATCTCTCCAACAAGTGCAGAATTTTGAAACCTTTTCCTACCACCTGTCCAATGTGTCCTGCCCAGTTAAGCTTGTTATCAAATGTAATGCCAAGATATTTACATTTCAAGTCTTCAGGAAGCAATTCTTTCCCCACATTATATTCACAATTAACCTTTTGTTTTTTATTTGTGTATCTAATTAGCTGACTTTGGTATAGCCGTAAAAGGATGAGAAAACTTGACCGTAAAATAATAATAATAATAAAAAATAAACAGGCAAGAAGAAATGGGAGACATGCTTCATAGGGATTGACTGGAATCAATTACTGACTAAATGCAGACGGGTCGGTAGAGACGCCTTACAGATGTTGCCTCATCGTGGTGCTTGCCAGCTGGCAAACTTTATGGTTGCTCTCTCTGACGGCATTTCCTACTTTTATTTCAGGCCTCTCGACAATTTGAGATTACGATACGATGTCACGATGCAGACGCATGTAAGCGTTATCACCAGATACATAATTTTTACCAAACTGACTGAAGCAATGTAAAAAAAGAAAATCTTGCGTCACTAACGTACCGAACACCGCATAACACATGATATTCTCATGTTCGAATCAGACTGGTGGAAGAAGTTTTAGTTATGTGTTACTTGGGGAGACACAGGTAAAATCGAGGTGCCAAATTCTAAACCATCACACCCTCCAAACTACCTGTTAGGTCAGGACGTATAAAAGCGCCGGACCTAATGTGCCTTTCGGAAGAGTAGGCATTACCTTTAGTGCTGGTTTTAACCCTCTCTCTTCTTTCATCCTTATAGAGAACACAACAACATGATATAGTAAACTAAGAGAGATATACATTAACGCCAGATAAACGGAGAAAAGAAGCTGCCTACCCTATCACTGGCTTAGTAATCTCTAGATTGTGCACCACACTTCACTCTGGCTATCAGCTGACATTCTCGGTAGCATGATGCTGACACTCATTCTACTTTCTTATTACAAATGTTTTTCAGTCTAATATGACAAGTGTGATTACGACGAATTTTATGTTAAAAACAATCTGTTCAACAAGAGAATTCCACTGGCAGCAAAAACATTTCGGATGTCTGCCTTCCTTCATGGGACAGTAACTACAGCATTCCCTCCTGTGTTCAGAAGATGTGAACAGCCACAGAGTAAATGACTTTAGACGCAGAGTTTTCTATGCGGTATTAACGTAAACTGCTTAGCTTGAAACTTTTGCCAATAGAACCCTATTATAAAGCGGAGATAAAGATTTTAAACTGAGAACAAAACTATTCAGGATATTTCCATAGTAAACCAGAATTTTGAGCATATCTATAAACCATTTATACTACATGGAAAAAGACACTATGAAAATAATAATCTCTTGACTTTTTAATGACTTAGAGGCTGAGTATTCCTCCATTGTCTTAAACCCTTACCTGGCAGTGCTACCAGTTTTTTGTTAAAATCGAACAACGAGACCGCACTGCCGTTCGTATCAGAGGTGATGGTTTTTTAAAATCGTATCCCGCACTGGGAATAGATTCTGGGACTTCGGATCTACACTCAAACTGTTACCATATTGTCAGAGTACCTATCGCGAGAAAGATAGTTGTGGTTAATAATGCAATGGTACGTATGAGGAGCTAGCAGGCAATAGATATCAAACTTACAGAACGGCCAGGAATCAACGGGCACCAAGAATACTGAAATTGTCTTCGTACTGGGTGAAGACAGAGAAATATTCCCCATAGTAGTCACCGACATCCAGGAACCTTGCGTGGTGACTGAAGCGAATAAAGTTACCATGTAATAAGGTCGTGCCATAGTTGGCCGATACTGCTCCGCACCGTCACCGCACCGCCATCGCACCGACAGTCGGCCGAGTGACGGCTCGCCCCTCTCGATTCCACACTTGTGCGTAGCTCGTCCGTGTGACGGACGGGTTCCCACTCAGTCTTCAGTCTCGTTTAATATTTTCACATGGTTGTTTTACGGAATAGATGCTCAAAAAATTCCATAAAAGTGAATTGGGGTTGCTAGGGTTGTCACCTGAACTGTATTATACTGTACTTTATTTTGCGTAGGAGTACTTTGTAATATACGAAAGTAATAAAGTACGTTAAAATAAATTTTTACCTGACTCACATTATCACCTTATTAGTCGATCTTTTATGTACACAAACAGTATCCAACCAGTATTAACGAATCATCACCACACTGTACTGGACTGAAAGGTTCTTGCGTGTCTCAACCTAGCCACATTGAAATGTCAAGCGTCAGTCATTTCACTTTTGACGTCTTTTTATTTGAGGTTCCTTTCGATTCACTCAATATTTTTTGTTAATAAAGAATCAGATTATTATACATTTTAATTTAAATATAGACGGTAAAAGTTGTATATAATAATAGTAATTTCATGTAATCTCAGAGTTCTAGTCATAGAGTTTCTTACCGGCTGCGCAGTGCACTGCTATCATAGCCACCTAACTTGAAAAGGAGACTTACAGGCTCACGTGAAATTCAAAGCACGGAACGTCCTACCATCTTCGCATTAACAAATCAAAGCTTTGCCAGAAGTCTATGACAGTTTTAAGGTTCGTAAAAATTAGACCGGGATTTGAACCGAGGACCTGTAGTACACCAACCACACGCCGTAACCATCTTGAGTTACCAGACTGAATCTCGGTGTAATGAAAAATAATTATTTCAGGCATAATAAAATAAACATACTATTTTTTGTACCATTCATTTATGCTATCGTAAAACACAAATGTACTTTTATATGTTTGAATACACATTTTTCAGTAGTTTTCAGAACAGTCTGGTGACTCAGATTGTTGCGGAGTGCGATTCGGATACGAAAGGATCCCGGTTTAAATCCGGGTCTCAGATGCAATTTTCACGGGCCTTAAAATCTACTTTCATCCCTGGCAAAGCTTTTATTTGTTAATGCGAACATGCTAGGACTCTCCCTGCATTTTACGAACACCTGATGAACCTGAAAGCGAGGTTGAAGAAAAAAAAGACGCTTTTCTAAGGCAATTAGTAATACGAAAACAACATTTGGTAGTAAAGGACAGGAAATTTCTGAACTCTCTCTACACGCTTTTCCACATCCACCAGCCCGACACTGATCCGCACCGCCAAAAAGTAAACCAAAAATCACGGCAATTCATGTAGTGCTTCTTATATGTGAAATGCTGAAAAGGATTGGGGGCAGTACATTACTTTGAGGTAGATAATTTTTTTGAAAGTCAAGGAAAAACCTACGGTTCTCGAAAAGAGTAGCGATGAGCTTGGTTAATCTGGTGGCCATTGTCAGATTGTAGATCGTGTCCTAACGGGTCTCAAATCCGTCCTCTATAAACTGTGTTAGACTAAGCAATTGCCCAGTACAACTTTTACCAGGGCGAAAGCCAGCTTGCTGTGGTATAAGTTTTGGATCAATCACAGGCTGGTTACGATTAAGAATTTGATTACTCCAGTTTTTATGCAGCTTTTATGTTTATATAATCGTAAAAAAAATATGCATTATTTAGTTAGTAATCAATCGTTCTATGTGGAAGCAGAGCAGATGACATATGAGGCCGATATTTTGAATTCAACAACTAAGCTTTGTCGACGTTATCCCTTGGAAGTGATTGCCTGGAAGTGCGCAACTTTCGTGGACCCTTGCCCCGTGACGAAGACAGGGGAACTTAATGATCGGCCTTAGCGGTGATTGGACGGACAATTCATATTATTCGACCGGCGGCAATATTGACCTCGAAGCAATTTGGCGTCAGTTCCTGGCGAGTCATGTGCGGCGCACTAAGCCGACAAAGAGCGACCGGAGTTGACTTGTTATCCAATTAGTAGCTGTCAGCCATCTGCGCGCCGTATCCCTGCTAACTAACACCTCCACAACACGTCACTTCAGTGAATCAGTCGTAAGGTTTCTACTGTGTCTCAAGAGGTCCCAGCTTCGAATCTCGGTTGCCTCTGTAATTTATCATCTTCTTTTGCTACTCAACTGTAAATAGCGCCACCCACCTACGGGAAATCCTCAAGGTTTGGACTGAATGGTCCCGGCCTTGAGCGATTCCGGCATATATGTGGGCGTTTTCTTGAGGCTGTCGCCGCACCCCGGTGGCCTGCTCATGCGACCAAATCCCCACCGAAAAACAATTATTATTTCCTCCAAGGCCGGGATCGAAGGGTGAGATCATCAGCGTTAGAGTCCGACCGAAGGTTCGGCTTCGGCCACCTTCGGCCAAAAAAATCACCTTCGGCCGCATGTTCAGCTTCGGCCAAAATCAGCATAATGTTTGGCCGAAGTTTTACATCCAGCCGCTAAAAATGAACCAACTTTTACGAATACCGCCAGCGTAGCACGCCAACAGACGATAGCAGAGATAAAGAAACATTTGGAAAAAAAATCATAAAAATGAATGGGAAGTCTATTGTGAAGCCAGTCTCACATATCAAAGCGTGATTAAATTTAAAAAAATCAGAGATCTTGTATGCGCCCCAATATTTTAAAAAAGGAAGTTTAACAGTCTACTTCACGCGATATAGTAGAAAAAAAAGTAGCGCCACTATGGCCTTATAATAATCATCAGATTTCCTTACGGATTAATGTATTATGTATGGACCTTATGCTTCCGTACAACCTCGTTGAAGGAGAAGCACTTCCCAGAATTTTACGATTGTCAAACACCACCAAGGTAGAGACAAAAGCGAGAGAAATATTTTAGAAAGTGTTTAATGCCAGCTACGTACGAAAAAGTAAACAGTAAAGTTACATTGCTTTTGGAAAAAGGCTGAAAGGATCAATTTTACCACGAACATAAGAAGTGATCAAGCTTTTGAGTGTCATGGCACATGACATTTCCAAAGGTTCCAAAAGGAAAAAAATTAAACTGGCAGTTAGTGTGTTGGAAGAAGATCATACAGTGTTAGGACCAAAACCGATATAGGGGTTGGTATCGGCTTCTTCACCTAAACTCAAAGTCATCCAAAAGTTGTCAAAGTTCGTAAAAAGTTCTATAACCGTGTTAAACCATGTAGAATGCTAACTGTAAAATGAACCACAGTCGCCACTTACAGATCAACCTCCTGTAAGAAAGGTACTAATGTAGAAATGAAAGTCAGAATCCTGATAACTGAAATATATTCTTGAAAATTTTCACATAAGTTACAAAAGTCACAGTTAGCTACGGCAATCGGAGAAAAATCATCAGCCGAAGATTACAAATCATGAAACAGAACAGACCGTAACACCCCAAGATGAAACTTGAAAACCGTTAGAAACACATGTCTGAAAATGTTAGCCGTCTGAATTTAGAAAATGGCGCCGGTCGGCCATCATGCCATCACGCCTAACTTCCCTCAATCACTGCGCGACTGGAGCCGGTCTCCTCATACTGGAGAACACGCCAAGTACGTGTGTTCTCATCAAAACGATCTGCTGGACTTCTTGCGACTCTCCTACCCCCTTTTTTTTTTTTTTTTTTCCTACAGTTCCACTACCTTTTGTAGTTCTATTGGTTGGGGTTAGGTAAGATTGTTTTGGGGGCACCGTTTATTTTATTCTTTTGGGGGAGAAACCGGCTATGGCCTCACCTGAAAGGTGGGCCTTAATGGAAACCCCTTATGTTGTAGTTGAGGTATTTCATTTATTCTATTATATTTAGAGGGTATTTATATTTGTTCCAGGGTTTGGCTTTTTTATTTCCTAGATTTTTGAGTCTTTCTTCATTGGTTTTCCTACTTTGATCTAATTTATTGTATAATTGTCGTGTTTGATGGTAAATTTCATCCTGGATGGTTGGTACTCCTGTCATTTCGTGAAGTTGCCTGATGGGTGTGCTTATTGGAGTACTTAATATCGTCCTTAGGGCTCTGTTTTGTAGTCTTTGTATCCGTTGTATGTTTGATTTTGAAGTCGTTCCCCATACTTGGCAGCCATATAAAATGAATGGTCTTATGATTGATTTGTATATTCTTAATTTTGTTGCTATTGTTAGGTCTTTTGCATTCAGCACTGGATACAGATTTAAGATCACTGCTAGTCCTTTTTTACATCTGTCTTTTAGGTGGTGGTTGAATAGTAGCTTATGATCGAGTGTAATTCCTAGATATCGGTGCGATGTTGTCCACTGAATTTTTTGGTTTCTTATACTTATTTTAGGCAGTCGGTCGAAATCCGGTCTTTTTCTTGTAAAGTATATTGCAGCACTTTTGGTTGAGTTGATTGTGATTTTGTTTTTTTCACACCATGTTTCCAATATCTTTAGTGCTTTTTGAAGCCTTTTTATATTCGCTTCGTGGTTGTAGCCTGAAGTAAATATTACTACGTCGTCTGCGAATAAGGCTATTTGGATCTTTGGTGGTGTTGGAAGATCATTGATATAAATGTTGATAGGACTGCTCCCTGTGGAACTCCTTCTTCTATTTTTTGTTTCGTGGATTGATTTCCGTCTATTGTCACATAGGATTGTCTATTTTCTATTGCATTTCCTATTAGTTTTGTATAGACCCGGGGTATTTTAGTGTTGGTGTCCATTTTGACTATTAAGTTGTCTTTCCAAATTTTATCATAAGCTTTTTCAATATCTATAAATGCAGCTGCTACTGATTTTCCTTTATTGAAGGCTTCTGTTACTTCCTCTACTAATCGTAGTAATTGAGTTGTCGCCGAAGTTCTCGTTTGGAATCCATGCTGTTCTATTCTTATTGTTTTGTTCTCTTGTAGATTCGCGGTGATTCTTTTGAGTATTACTCTCTCGGTGACTTTCGCAGTAGCACTTATTAAGCTGATTGGTCTGTAATTCCACGGTTTTTTATGATCTTTTCCCACTTTCGGGATGGGTACTATCCTGGATATCTTCCATTTGTCCGGGTAATAGCCAGTCTTCATAATTGCATTTGTTATTCTTGTTAATAGGACGATACCTTTTCTTGGCAAATTTTTAAGGTGTTCATTTTTTATATTGTCGGGGCCTGAGGCCTTGTTGTTGGCCAGTTTCCTGATGATCTGGTGTACCTCTTTCGGAGTTGTCAGCTCCGGTAGCTGGTTTATTTGTTCGTTTCTTATTGTTGAAGCCTGTTGTTTAATGTGTTCTTCTTCTCTTTTCAGTGATTCGTTGAGTTGTTTCGTTATTGTATTCTGCTGTGCGAAGGTTTCAGCCAGCACCTCCGCCTTTTCTATTGGTGTAAATACCGGTCCTGCAGGTCCATCTATTGCTATTTTTGGTGGTCTTCTGGTTCTTATCGCTCTTATAAATTTCCAGGCTTCTCTATTATTTAGGATGAGGTTAGACATCTTTTCCTCCCAATTTTCGATTCTTCTTTTTCGTAATCGGTTCTCTAATTCTTTTGCGTAGTGGCGATATTCCTTGCGGTCTTTCGGGTCTCTGTATTTTTGCCATAGTTTTCTATGTTTGTTTTTTAGGTAGCGTAGATCTTCCAATATCGGCGGTAAGTCGTTGTTTTTAATTTCTTCGTAGTATGTTAGGGGAAAAGGTGGTATTATGAAACGGGGTTGTAATATGAAACGCCATAGTATTTGCAAACTATTAGTGACATCTGGCGGCAGCTTCAGTTATCACAACCGTAATGTTGTATTTCCTCCATCATAGCCAGCAGAGATCAGTAGCACATTGTTTATGGTCGTGAGTGCACGTTCTTTGTTTTCCAGGTTCCCAAAGTTTTTGCAAGGTTAGATTCAAATATATATTGTGCTATCTTTATGTAAAATTTAACATACTTTTTCTGCTTTACGATTTAGTAATAGGATTGAACCTTGAAATGATAATTTTAGTTACTTGTAATTGTTTATCAAAAGTCTATTTTTATTCGTTAGTTTCGAAAATGGCGTTTGGTGGAAATATGAAACACACTGTTTCATATTACAACCCTTCTTTTGTTTTGTAGGTGTCACCATGCCAAGAAACAGGTTATGGCCTGAAAAAAGGGTAATGCGACAAAAATGGCGCCCTGAAGATTATGATTCAAGCAGTAATGGCTGTCAGGAATAAAACTAAAACTTTAAGTGAAGCATCAAGATGTTTCAATATACCAAAAGCTACACTCTTCAGAAAGGTTGCTACAAAGGATATAGGTGTAAATACTTTAACACATGAAAAATTAGGTAGGAAACCTATTCTTTCTCCGGAAATTGAAAAGGACCTTGTTGACTATTGCCTGTTGATGGAAAAGAAGTTTTATGGACTCACTCGTAATGATGTAAGGCGAATGGCTTATCAGCTGGCAGTAAGAAATGGAATTCGCAATCCATTCAGTGACAATATGGCTGGAAGGTGTGACGGTTCTAGGGCTTTACAGAGTGTATTCTAAGACATTTGTCTGAGTTGTATTATAAAAATTATGAATTGCGAGCGTGGTGTAATATTAGGATCCATGCATAGCCACAGGTATTGCGACACAATCCTGGCGTCTTGGTAAGTGTTGCATCAAGAACCAGCGTCAGTATAAAAAGGACGAGACGCCACCGAGCGGCGCTTTTTCATCACCAGTCTTCATTGCAGTCGGACCTTCGGTCCAGAGCAGAGTTTAAATTTGTGTGGCAGTGGGTGACTTCTAGGTGTTTGCGGTAACCGTCTGAGTTGGTCTTTTGTCTTTGTTCGGGGAGTAAGTGAGTCGTCTGGTATTTTATTTTTGTTATTCATCGAAAGTGAGGATTTTAGTATAATCACTCAAATTAGGTTTTTTTCGTCGAAGCTAGCAAGAGCTAAGTTTACATAAAGTGTGTCAGGTTAGGGAAGCAATAATAATACCAGCGAAATTTCTTATTAGTCGACACTCAGCGGTTGCGCAATTGTTTAAATTTGCAACGTCGATTCCACTGTTTTAAATTCCGTTCCAGTTTAGAAGTTGTATATCAGCCATCAAGTATTGATTTTCTAATTTATAATTGTGCAACAAGTGTGCAAGAAATTGATAGGAACTTTTGTAATTGGAAATCGTAAATTTCCAATGTTGCGCAATTTGTGTGATGTTCAAAGAAATGGTTAGGGATTGTTAGCGGAAAGTATTTTCAATTCAAGGGATTATTTGCGGTCGTAGCAGAACTGTCTTCTGATTTTTTTGGAGAAGAAGAAATTATTTACCTGGTGAAAAATCTGTTGTGTAAGGAATCTTCTGATAGAAATTTAAATAATATACCGGTCGGTGGGTCTAACAAAATTTAAGGAAAGCTGTGCATTAAAGACTTGAAAGAAAATCATTTAATTTATGATTTAGTAGTTTTGAGATACCCTTCTAACCTTTTATATATTTCAGAGAAGGTTTGAAGTGACCACCGCCGAAGAGAAAGAACATTGTATGTTGTTAATTACTTGATGCTTTCCAGGTAGGCACAAGTAAACGCCACGAGAACAAGAAACTTTATTTTTTGGTAACTGCACAGACCATAAAGTGAGTGATTGTTACATTATATTTCGGCAACATACAAAGTGCCGGGTTCTTTCAGAAAGGGCATGGTTTGATCACTTCATGAATAGACACAAGAACAAGCTTTCAGTACGAAAGCCTGAAGGAACATCACTTGCTCGAGCCATTGGGTTTAACCGAGACAGTGTCATGAACTTTTTTGATCTTTTGGAGGCGGAATACACCAAACATTGTTATCCTCCTGACCGGATCTTCAATGTTGACGAGTCTGGTCTTAGTGTCGTGCAAACAAAAATTCCATATGTAATTGGCATGAAGGGAAGAAAACAGATAGGATCCCTTACTGCTGCAGAGAGGGGAAGTCTAATGACAATCATCGCGTGCATGAGTGCAGGTGGCAACTTCGTGCCACCGATGATGATTTTCCCACGCACTAATTGGACAGACAGATTGATGAAAGGTGCACCTCCAGGAGCTATTGGAAAATGCCATCCTTCAGGCTGGGTACAGTCCCATCTGTTCACTCAGTGGTTTACCCACTTCATTGAACATACAAAACCTACAGCTGAATCCCCAGTCTTGCTCATATTGGATGGACATTATTCTCATACCAGGAACATAGATGTCATAATAAAAGCAAAAGATAATCATGTGACCATCCTCTGCTTGCCACCTCATACTACGCATAGACTACAGCCCCTTGACAGGACTTTCATGGGCCCCCTGAAGACATATTACAGTGAAGAGATCAGACAGGCACTAAGAACAGGCGGTATGGACACCTATGATATTGCAGAGAAGTTCGGAAAGGCATACCTCAGAGTCCAAAGTGGTGCTATAGCGGTCAATGGATTCAAATGTACCGGTATTTACCCACTAAACAGGGGTGTTTTCACAGAAGCTGATTTCATAGCAGCTGCAAATGAAGCAGAACAGGTTGCTGACAGTAGGCCTAGTGAAACACTTTGTGACGATGAAGGTGAGGATCTACAAACTTCTGGAATTAAAATCGGTGGGAATTTGAAGAATGGTGACGGGAGGCGAGAAGAAGAGCCGACAGCAGGTCCATCAACATCTGTAGGCTATTTCAAGCCACAACAAATCTCTCCAGTCCCAAGTGCAAAAAAGAAAACATCAAACAGAGGTCGGAAAGCACTTTCGGCTACTGTCCTAACCAGTTCGCCCTATAAAAATGCATTACAATATTCCACAGACAAGAAACAAAGTAAACAGAATCCACAGAAGAAAAAGGCAACAACTCTGTCAGTTTCCTCTGACAGGTATAACAACAAACATCAAGATCAACCAGGAACCAACAAAACATCAAATAAATCTACAAAAGAGAAAACTGGGATACAAAGACTTTTATCTGCAAGAAAAGGAAATGAAGATAACAGTTCTAGTGAGGAAGAGGAAATAGAAAGAATATCTTCCGGTAGTTCGGACATGGTGGAACTTGTTGGAAAAGACGTTCCTGAAAACGATGATCCAGACTGTCTATTTTGTGGCGAGGCATTTAAAAAGTCAAAAGATGGAGAGCTTTGGATTCAATGTGCCATGTGTCAGGAATGGGCTCATATGTTGTGCAGTGGGTGTGACACTGAAGTTTTCATTTGTGACTTTTGTTCATGAAGAACTTGTGAAATGTAATTGTGCTTAAAGACTAAAAACAAAAAAACTATAACTTTAATATAAATTTACACTGTCATTTGTGATATTGTTCCATGTGGGGTTAAAATATAACTTAATAATTTCATAAATAAAAATTTAAAAAGCCAATGTTTGTTTTACAATTTATTTTAAATCTGTTTCATATTACCACCCCGCTTTAAAATGCTCACAATTTGCAGCAAGTTAAAAAAATCTCTTTTAAGTATTGAAGATGTTTATTTTTCGTCACAATTATTACTGATCTTTTATAATAGATATATACACTACTGTTAGTGACATTTTCTATGGAACAGCCACATTTTAAATACAGTATTTTCCTTCAAATGAAAAAGCGTTCCATAATACCACCACTTCCCCTACTGTTGCTTTGTTGCTCGCCATACCAATTATTTTTTCCATATGCTTTACCGCCTGATCGATTTGATCCTTAGTGGAGACTGGATGTGTTGCACTTATTTTGTTATGGATTAGTCTGGTATAGTAGTTCCAATCTATCTCAGTTGTTTTATGTTTCAACGTTTCTATTGGAATCCAATTTGTAAATTTTATTTTCACTGGTAGATGGTCCGATGATAATTCCTCTATAGTTTCCAGCCTAATGTCTTGTATAATATTTTTGTTAATTGCAATGTCTAGTATGTCCGGGTAACCTCTATTGTTGTCTGGTATGTATGTGGGTTCTGTTGGTCCAATTATTTCGATGTTTCTTTCTATTGATAATTGTAGTAGTTGTTGTCCTTTAGCATTTGAAATCTTGAGTTCCATGTGTCGTGTTTTGCATTGAGGTCTCCCCCCATGAGCACCTTGCTGTTTGATGAGAGGATTGCGTCGATGTCTTGGCCTATCAAGTTCCGCTTCGGTGTCAAGTATGTGGCGACCAGTGCCACTTTACCTTCCCGTGTGTGGATTCTGATTGCTGTGGCTTCTATTGTCATCAGTGGCGGCAGTTGTATGACTTGGTGCGTTATGGTTTTACGGATCGCGATGGCGGTTCCTCCTCCTTTTGTTATTGGGCGGTCAGTTCGGTATATCTCCATTCCCTCAATTTTAATGTTGTCTTTTGCTTTGAGGTGTGTTTCCGTTATTAGTAATACGTCGACTTTATATTTTCTTATGAACTGTCTCAATTCTTCAGTTTTCCCTTTTAAACCATTCGCGTTCCAGATGATTATATTGGTGTCTTGTAATCTTTGGGTTCTTCTGAGGTCCATTATTCTAGTAGTGATAGTACTCCTTCTGCTATTGCCATTATTTTTCCTGTCGTACCTTTAGCTTCTTTTACTCTTTTCAAGACTCTCTTCAATTTGCTTAATATGTTCCTTATAGTTTCTGCACAGTCTGATGTCTTTGAGTTTTCTTCAGAGTCACTTTCTTGTTTTCTCTCTTTGCTGCGTTTTCTTTCCTCTCGCCTTGATCCTTGTGTCGCTTCAGCGTAGGTTCGTCCACTACGGTATCCCAGCAGATTGTTCCCGTCCTCATTTGGCAGTTCATTTGGTTTGGATGTTGTTTTGTCTGTTTTTCTTTTCAGATCTTCATTTTTTGTTCTCTCGTTGGATTTTTGGGTATTTCTGGGTGGCCTAATAGCTGTTTGGAAGGCCGGGCATCCCCTCCATGATGTGACGTGTTCTCCTTTGCAGTTAGCACATTTTGCTGTTGCTGAGTCTGGTATATTGCAGTCCTTTGTATTGTGGAGTTGGGCGCACTTGACACATCTATATGGCAGTGCGCAGTAGTTCGCTGTGTGGCCTATACGCTGACATCTTGTACACTGCGGTGGGCCAAGTGGATTCCTATATCTTTCTATTAGCACTCTTGTGTACAGTATTGCATGTTCATCGTAGATACGTTCAGAGTCGGTGCTTGCATCCAGTGTTACTTGGTATACTGCAAGTGGTATTAGTGCCTTTGAGTTTGTATCTCTTTTTTTAAACTGATGTACCTGTTGTATTCTATAACCTTTTTCTTTCAAGTCTGCTTCAATTTCGTCTGTTGTTATTGTTGGCGGTAGGCCCTTTATTACCACCTTCAGGGGTTTGTCTTTGGGCAGTTGGTACGTGTATGAAGGTATTCCGTTCTCCTTGAAAAATCTGTTTATAAACTCGTAATCTCTGCTGTTTTCTACATGATATTTCAATGAATCTCCTTTATAAACTACTTTCAGGTTTCCTTTTAAATTCTCTTTAATTACTTTATTCATTTCTATAAATTCTTTAACTGTTCCAATAACTATTGGTGGTAGTATTTCTTTCTGCTGTAATTTGGGAGTGGTCTTACTTGTTTCTTCTTCATTTTCTTTTTCCTGTTCTTCTGCTCCCTGTAGTGGGCTGAAGCGGTTTTTAGTTGCAATATCTGGATTACCTCTGGCTTGCTTTACTTTCCTTTTGGAATTCTCACCACATTTTCGTTTGCCCTTCACTTCCACAAAGTCGGAATTTCCACCGATATCCTGTTCATACATACTTGTATAATTGCTGTGCTCTGTTTCTGATGTGTCACCATCGTCTTCACTTCTATATTCCGCTTCGGTTTCAGATGTTTCCATATTCTGATTTCCTTCGCTTAATCTTGACCAGTCCATTTCCCTAATGTTGTCCATTTCGTGTCCGTTGCCGTCAGCCGTAGTCCGTTGCCGGGTAGCCTGTTGTTTCCGTGTACAGTATGCCGGGTCGTTTCCTGTTTCCACTGTGCGTTCTCTGTTTCCTATTCGAGCCCAAATCAGTCCGGTGGTTTAAATTTCCAGTCGTCAACACTTATCTTCCTGTAGGTAGTTGCTCTCACTTCGAAGGTCGATGCGGAACTGTCCTACCCCGTCGTCGTCGTCGTCATTGGAGGTTCGTGACGTCGCGGGCATGCCCGCGA